>MIEF01008390.1:0-92500 GCA_001870725.1 Taenia solium
CTTGGTTCGCCTGGTTTCGTTGATAGGGTTGGGTATGTTGGCTTTGTTAATGTATGCATTCTTTTTGTGCAACCCCAAGTTAGACGTTTTCCATGCTTATTGCAGAATCAAGGCGAAGTCGATGCTGGATAATGAGAGCGTTGTGGAGGTGGCGCGCAAGCATGGAAAGACACCAGCACAGGTGCTACTGCGCCATGGTCTGCAAAGAGGCATCGTTGTCCTCGTCAAAAGTGTCACTCCGGATCGCATCAAGTCGAACTTTGATGTGAGTGGCAATTGCTGAGTGCCGGTTGGCCTAATAATCGGTCTATTTGCCTGGTGAATTGTACTGACATTGCATAATGTTTGTTTGTTTGTGTCCTTGGAGGTGTTTGATTTTGAGTTGGCTGATGTGGAAATGGAGAAACTGAACAAGGCCGGTTCGAATCAGCGATTTGTTACGGTGCTAGCGTAAGTCACATTCATTGCGTTTGGTGCTCACCACAGCACTCAGTCACAGTTTTCAAACGTTTATTTTTTGGAACGGCATTTTTATGACGTGGATATCTGCTTCTTTCTTTTAGTCTTAAGACGCATCCGGACTATCCGTTTGACGATGAGTACTGATTGATCTGCAATCCTACTGTTCTACACTGGCACCTGCTTTCGTTAATGTATTTGTCTGCTCCTCTACTTTCCTGCTTTAGTCACCAGAGGGAGCGTCAAAGTTTGCACAATAGAATGTCTAAAACCTAGTTCTAGTTCAGCTTGTGCTTTTGCAGGTGGTGATGTGATGAGGAGTTGCTTGTGTAGTGGCAACACTTCCTGCTCTGCGCCCTTGCAGCTTTTTGAACAGCGGCACTTGGTTAGGCTTTAGTGATCAACAAAGTAGTCTTTGCTGATGGTGGAAGCTGCAACACCACTATTACACTAAATGCATTACTGAAATCAGTAGGTCCGTGCGGCGGAAGTACACCCTGCAGAGACTTGAGTGTGCGCAAAGCTCTCGGCAGAGATAAGCAATGGATGCTGCACGGCTGATTTGATGAGGGTGTCTGCATTGTCCCCTACTAACCACCCTAATCAAAATTCTCCTCAACAATGTTGGGAAACCAACCTCGCTGCTAACACCGGTGATACAAAACACAGTTGGAATTTTGTGCCTCATTCCATACTAGCTAAAAGTTGTCGCCAAGTTTATATGACGCTACAATACTGTGACTTTGTGACCGACCATACAACGGTTTGGAAGCTATTGGTCTTCACAACCAATCGGCTGGTTGCAGAATTGACTTCAACAGGCACTTCCGAGACAAATTTTGAAGTCACTCTGTCGCTTTGTCAGACACGTGATGTGTGACACCACGCATTCCGAAGATAAGCACATTCCACATTCCAGTGTTCGCTTATCCTGACGGATTGTTGAAAGCTAAGTTAAGAAGACTTTGCTTCTCTTGTCATGAGTAGCTACATACAAATGGAAAAGTGCCGCTGGATGCCCACATGTGACTTGCATTGAGACATTGAGACAGTGAAAACGGTTGATAAAACAGTGACAGAGCCGCAACGTTTTAAAATTGGGAGGTGTTAAGAAGACTTACGAGCGCGGTGAACCACAATCGCTGTAGCCGTCCAACACATCTCATGGTGGAATTGTGAGTGATGATAGCGGCGTCGGTGGTGGTGATGGTGCTGGTGGTGGTGGTGATGCATTACTAAGTTGGAAAGCTAAAGCAAACATTTTTGGTGATTCCTTTTGACTGTGAGTGGATCACCTAAGGTGAGCGTGGCCGAATGCAAATGTCTTCGTTCCATAGCTGATCTGTACCAGCTTGTCAAACCAATCGTGCTATAACTCGATGCGAAGCAATGATGTACCACGGAAATCTGCAATGTACTACTGACTACCATCCACAGCAGCAAAGGCTTGAGTGGTCCAAAGAATGGTTAGTTTTACGAGTCGATTCCCGGTTCGATGTAAAGGCACGCCAGACATTCATTGATTCGATCGGCGGTAGAAACCTGCCGATCACTTCCATTCATCTGGAAGCTTTCATCGCATTGGGCAGTTTGAAAGACCTCGAGGTCAGCCCGCTCCTACTACACCACATGCAATAAAATTTCATACGTTTAATTGTTAGCGATTTCGATCTACCCTGCTAGCAGTTTGTTTCCTGTTCCAGGCTCCTCGAAGCCCACATTCGCTTGTCTGATAGCAAAATGTCCTTTTGTTCCTTAATTCATATGTCTCCAACACATGGTCGGAACTGGTAGTGTTTGGCTGTCTGTTTGGCTGGAGGAGGAAGGGTCCTGCAGAAGCTCTTTTAAATGCGACCCAAATGAAGTTGCGCCTGAGTGGATGCTTGAAACGTCACCGCAACTTTTCCCGCTACCAACACTGGCGCAATCTCAACTTGGTGTGGAGACGACTGAAAGACTTAACGGAAGCACCAGCTTAGCTGTGCTAGGCATCGCTCTCTATCTCCCTCCAGTTAAGCTCTCACTAGCACACAACACATCCAGACCGCGTTCGATTCAATTGAATGCATTACTGGTGGCGCAATGTTTCTCCTTCTCAACAGCCAGGGTCCATGAACTTCGGTGAACCTAAAATCCTACGTGAACATTGAATGCAAATAGCTACACTGAAAGATTCATCGATGGATGCAACAAAGGATCTCTTGCACATGTGGGGCTAATGTCTCCGCGTCAGGAATGCCGGACATGTCGATTTGAAATTGGATACTCCAGAAGTCATTTCAGCAGAACTAATAACGACGCATTAGGAGAATAACAGGAAAATGTGTTTATATGAATGAATCATGTCCAGCCTGTTAGTGTCACGTAAAATAATGAATGGAGGCTTTCTGCCACCTCGTAGGTCTACGGTTCCATAAATTTGCACTGTCCAATCAATTGATGCCTGTGCAAACCTGTAATATGACTAAATTTATGTCAACAGAGACTTGTGTTTACACAAACCTGTAGACGGTGAACATTTCTACATGTTCGCTGCCTTGGCGGATGTAAAAACTTAACGCGAATCAAACAACCACGACGCATGTCAACGTGTCACTGCAGTGGTTGCATTCCACCGTGGAAACAAACAGGTCACCGCTTTCTGCTTCGACGTTTTGTGAGAGCAATGCATTGAGTCAAAGCAGGTGCACTGTGGACGCCAAGTAGAGCGAGGTCTTCAGGAAGTCCTTCATTCACTTTCGGTAACCCTTTCTCTTTGGGACATCGAATTGCGTATCTCACCTCTGCAAGAGCTAAGAATCTACCTGTACCCGCTCCATAACTCTCCCGCTTCTAATTTTTTACTGTTCATTTCACGTGGACCTAAGGCAGACAAATGGCGAGGTTGAATCCTCCCATCAAAGGAATTGTGAATGAACTCGCTAGGCAACCAAATCAGCAGAGAGGAATGAAATTATTTTGCACCTCTACTCTTAAAGAAGGCAAACTGGATGGGCTTGGAGAGAACAATTTTAGCCTGTGAGTCGTTAGAAAGTGTGTTGAACTTGGATTGTCGGCTTACCCGACTTTCGAAACTTAACAGCACCAAAGATGCCTATTCAGGCGGAAGGATTCATGCTGTTGTACACAAATGGAATGATAAATAACGCATGTTTACATGAATTAGACGTACTTAAGCCGCGGCGCACCGTACCGTAAGTTGTAACCGGACAAGGCGATGGCACACACACCAACTCTTACCCTCAACAGTGGCTATCCGATCCCGCAACTTGGCTTCGGCACCGCTGTAGGAGTTCGTTCCTCTTTACCACATGGTGATTGTAGGGCGCGAAAGAAAGAATGACACATGCTGTTGAAGTGGCCGTCAGCAGGGGATTCCGTCACTTCGACAGCGCCATGCTCTATGGCACCGAAGCTGAAGTCGGTGCAGGAATAGCAGCATCGATGAGGAAGTACAACCTGAAACGCGAAGACTTCTTCATCACTTCAAAGGTACTTCTCCACCTTCTTCAGTTTCTTTATCTACTGTGTGTAGCTTTGGTGTGACAAACACGCTGCAGAGGATGTCCGCAGTGCATGTGAACTGTCGATTAAAAATTTCGGTGTCAAGTATTTGGACCTGTACCTGATCCACTGGCCTGTATCCTTCCATCACAAGGAGGATGTTGAATTCGATGTTGATGATCTCAACTGCGTTGTACATGAATATCATAAGCTTGAGGATACTTGGAAGGTAGGTTTGTGAAGATAATGCTAACCCAGCTTTCTAGGCCATGGAAGAATTGGTTTGGGCAGGACTTGTCAAATCGATTGGTGTGTCCAACTTCAACAAACGCCAATTGGAACGCATATTGGCATCATGCAGGATTCCACCGGCGGTGAATCAGGTGGAAGTCAGCATCCACTGCCCAAACACGAAACTGATTGAATTTTGTCACTCCAAGAACATCTTAATCGAGGGTTATGCTCCTCTTGGCTCTCCTGCTTTTGTGAAGCAAGTCAAAGTATGTTTGCATGCTTTAGTTGTGGTTTACATTGACTCACCTTCGACATTCCCTATAGAGGCAAGGTAAAGTCGCTGCTGGAGGATGAAGAAGTTGTCGAAATTGCTCACAAACACGGGAAGACACCTGCACAGGTGGTTCTACGCCACGGTCTCCAACGAGGCATCGTTGTTCTTGTCAAAAGTGTCACTCCAGAACGCATCGAATCGAATTTTGATGTAAGTTCGAATCAAAGAATGTCTAGTCAAGCCATTTGATTGTCAAACGCCCAATAGCTTGTCATCTACTCATGTCGTCTCTTTGTGCCTTTAAGGTGTTTGATTTTGAGCTGACTGGGGCAGAAATGGCAAAACTTAGCAAGGCCGTTTCAAACAGGCGTGTCTACGAGTGTCTGGCGTACGTTTTGCCCATCTTAGTTTGTGCTCTAAGTAGTGTGCTTTGTCTATAGTTTGGTCTCTTTTAGGTTTTCAAAGCATCCGGAATATCCGTTCATTGATGAGTACTAGCCCTCTTGCTGTCCACCTCCTCTACCCCTGGTTTTTGTGACTGCGTTACAGCTTGTCTGTCTCTCTCTCTCCTTTACTCTCTGGGTTAACCTCGCTGTCTGGTAACAAATGACTCCTAGGACCTTGGGGCATGTTTTGCTTTCGATTTCTGTGATCTGGAGTGAGATAAGTGGAAAAAGGGAAATCGGATGGGCCAACGGTTGAGCCAGTTGATGGGTATCCATGGGGCTCTAGTGAACCCTTGGTGTAGTCGAAGTGATAATTGAAGGTCGAAGGTTGGTGGCAAGGTGGCTGCAGGTTAGTCCATGTGATGCAACCTCTTGACAGGCCACCCAAGTATGCATACCATGCAATTCGGTTAATTTGACCACCGGCTAAGTACGGAAGACTTTTTTTCGGCGGCAAACCACAACCATCTCCAGCTTATTCTTGACAACAGGAGGCATGGAGTCTACAGTTGTGCTGCTTAATGTTGCGATAAACTGACTGATTGGAAGGTGGAATAGGGAGATCTTAGTAACAGTGCTTTTGGCTACAAAGTGGGTCTAAATTTCCTGTAAACAGTTGAGTTCAAACTGTTCCACCATCAAGCACATGCGGTACGCAATGGATGCCTACACAATATGCGACCCCTTCCGATGGGAATAAACACTATTTTAGTTACAATCTAAATGGCTTAAGTGGTTACACCCTTGGTGCCCCTTCCAATGACGCCTACAGAACACCGTTTCGCAAGGCTTTCCTTCGTCCACTTCCACTGTGATATGTAACCACTGGGAGTTTGTTTTCCTCCACACTTTTTGTTCATCTACCGTTTACATAGTCGCATAAACAAATATCTCAGTTCCCACGAATTCTGTCAAATTCACATTTGGATTACATTTGCTGGCTGAAGAGGTAAAGTTAGCACAATGTGGATTTGCAGACAGGTAGAACAGTCTGCTTATCTCATCAACCACCATATCACCAGCCGTTATTTATGGCACATGGTAAAGATGCATTAAGAGGAGAGACCACTAAAATGTAGCTGAAAGTTATAATTCATCTGCGTTGTTGAGGCACTCAAAGGATAATCCTGCATCGAGCATTGCATCCACAAAATCCTGTGCTTAGTTTTTGCGTCTGTGCTTGTAATGCTATGAGGATCCAGACGTTGGCGCGGTGAAAATCAAACGATTGGAGCTGAGACTAATCCACTGATTGAGAGGCAGCTTGAGGTGGACTCCGTATGACGCAATCAGTCTACCGAAATCACCATAGCTGTTTCACGACACCGGTTTCGGAGAAGATCGCGCCAATCGGTGACATAGTGATTGAATCTTGAAACCGGTCAGGTTTATGAGCGTAAGCATGAGTACAGGTGTCTGCTCAATCCGTTCAGAGAAATTAGAACGACGCTATTCCATCTATTGTGCGTGACAAGTGTTTCATTTTAAAGACGCCTTAAACAAAATCGATGGCATTGCGTCCTTATTGTACGCGGTAGAAAACTGGAGAACGACAGAGAAATCGTAAGTTTAATTCAGCCAGTCGGTAGCAAGAATACCAAGGTCTACTTTTAAAAAAACAAGTAGTTTGTACTGACATTGGACCCAAAGAAGAAAGCAATAGAACGCAAAACAAATGCCTGATGTGTAAATAGCTAAGTGTTGAAGTTCGTTGCCTTATGCTGCCTGTTCATCCTTCAGAGCTGCCCAAATTGAAGGTGGGCGAAGACAGTGCTACATTTTGACGTATTTGATGTTTTATTACGGGTACTGTAGACAGCTCCGTAGCAAAGCTTTCAAATAATTCGCGGCTACTACCACTTCTAGTATTGCCCGCTTTGTTGCAGAATACGAGACTGGAGTAGCTGCCGAAGGTGGACGTCAAATTCAGCCCTTCTCTGTTCTGGACCTGGTGGGCATCATACAACTGCCACCAAGGTTACCTCCGAGACTTCTCTATAGACGGACGACAATAGTACACTAGGACAGAATGCCTGTGCTCAACATATAGTTAGGCTTAAGGTTACTGACATGGATCAGAGGCCAGTCCACTCGCCTAAGTTTTGATGGCGGAGCAACCAAAGTAGCCCATTAGCCAAAACTGAGAGCTAAAAAAACAAGGTATAGCGCATGATTAGAAAATGGTGCCTATTTTGGCGCACAAGTTTGGTAACATAGAAAAATGGTGAAGTAGCTGAAAATTCTCAGGCTTAAGAGGCAAACGTATTGCACACATGTTTAACTACTAATTGCTTTTGTCAGCTCTTACGTTTCGCTTGAAAGTATTTTCGGCAGATAATTCAAAAAGTACTTAGCTAAATTTTTGTTATTTGATACAAAATTTGGTTCAACTGGAAATTGTTTCGATCATTCGGCTAGCATATTAAAGCGTCGATAGCTGGGTGGCAGTAGTTTTGAAATTTTGTTCTGAATGGATCAAGGTTTGGGCATGATTATTAGCAAATGCTGCACCTCATGCCTTAAAAATTTATGCAGCTAATCAATTTATTTTTCGCCATGTTTCCAGAAGCTTGCCTAATTGGTTAGTTGTATCCCTTTTGCGCACATTTACCATGCCTCAACAAATTCCTACATTATTTTGCTCTGCTGCACTTCACTGACTGCTTCAATTAACAGCCCAGGCTTTTTAATTTAATACGACAAGCCTTGGTCAGCGGTTATGACTCAACTCTGAGGTTCGTCACTCACAAGTAAGTCTTCCTGATGCCTGCGCCACATTACTTTGTCTCTTTTTAACTGTATTTCATTTGCAGTTTACTATTGGAGAGAATGGTTTGTTAGTAAACAAGACAAGACCTGTGCTTGAAACTTCTGGATTGATCGTCCTCATTGAGAACTTCGTCTTGGAGCTTGGTGGTATTGACAAGGACACCCAAACGTCCATTCTAAGGGCATTTTGTGTCATTTTAGCTTTTGTACTATGCTCACTTGATTTTACTGGTGTTCTAAAATTATTTTCTGCTCTGACCTCAAGTTATGCAGATTATTCCCATATTTAGTAGGTCAATAAGTTGTTGACGGAAGTATTGTCTTTAGAGTATCGTGAAATTACTCGATTTACTCCCTCTTGCACTCAGCTTTGCCATCCGAAGAAATTCATCAGACGTTGGAGCATCCTCCTCCTCCCAATACAGCTCAACCGATCTCCGGTCTGTTCCGTGGAATTTGTTCTGCTAATTTACCTTTGCCCTAGTGTGTATTTTATTTTATTCAATTTGAGCTAAAACACCCAATGACTTTGCAGTTTTAATTTGTAGATTTTTTAGAAGGCATTTGTTCAGTTTTTTAGTTGCATGTTACCAAATGGTCAAATCATTGTGTGAGTAAAAAAGTGGTACGATGCACTCTTTATTCTCGGTTTTAGAGGCATCTAAACAAGAAGCAACACAGCCTCCTCGTGCTCCGGTTTTCGGTTTAGAATCACAGATCGCATATTGTTCCACCTGTTGCATGAAGGTTGACAGTGTTGTGGACAACCAACTCAGCACTGCCAAGCTTCTCTGCTTCATCTCCATCTGCCTCGTCGGGTATGCTTCATCACCGTATTGTCTTACTGTAACGATGAAGCATTAGTCACTCTGGGCAATGCTTGACTTTGCATCAATTTAAGCACTTTCATAAAAAATTAACCCTTCAAATTGCTTGCGTCATCGACTGCGGTGCTCGCAGGTTTTGTAGCTCATCACCAAGCCCACTAGTAGCGGTTACGTGAATTTAATTGCCACGAAGATAGGAAATTGTGTGGTCCTTACAATAGCCGTGGAGACTTGAGTTAATACGTGGGTTGGAAAGTGTGGCGAGGTATTATTATCTTACATAGCTTCAATCTCTTTTTTGGTGCCTTCAACGTCAAGCATTCTGGAGTGCATGCCATTTTTAGAGTAAAAACTACGATTTCATCGAGAGATTTACTCCACAAGGCAGATGCCTAGGTCTACCTCATGACATGTACACGTCTTTTTATTAAGGCTTTTTTTTATTCTTTCCCATTTTTAGTTCTCCTCTGTTTTTCTTCCTTGCACCCTTTATTTCTCCCGGTTATAAAGGGGTAAAACATGTCTGTCCCCATTGTGCAAGCCTTTTGGGCGTCTCCGAACCAACGTAGATTCAATTCCCTTGCATCGAACAAGTGCTTCTCCCTTTCTGTATTTGGGGTACTTCATTTTTTCTATCCATTAACCTGCCCTTTAGCAATCAACAAAGCAGTCGATGGTCCCTATATTTTCCCAATTTGTTAGCCTCGCAAATATCTCGATTTTGTCAAACCGGATGAATAAATCTGAATTTCAATTCTTTAACTTGCAGAAGTTGAAAGAATTCGAGAGAGCACTTGTTTTCCATAATACAGACATGACTGTAGATGTGGGGGAGTGTGTGAGCCTGTTTTACATTCGAGTCATCTGTGTTTGCTTGACATCTTTCGTGCTCTCAAGTGGATTTATAAATGTGGGCGTGCTTAATAACTGGATGGGTGGTGGTAACTCCTGGAGGCGTATAGGCGAATGCTATCGAAAGGAGACTGCCAAAGACAGCCGGCGGTTTCGGTTTCGCGTATTCACGGAAAGGCAGATCAAGAGCGCGATATTTCGGCATGCTAGGGCATAATACAGAAAAAAATAAGCTAAATAAAATGGATTTTTACTTTTGAATGATCGTTTGAGGATAGTTAATGGCGTCATTGCTAGCTTTTGCCACAACCCCCTCCTCTTCCTTCTCCGCTCTTGATGTTGCGGATCTGAACAAATTGCCTTCCACCTGAGAGTACAATACAAGACTCGAGATCGACCAATTACGTTATATCTTCAGACTTTTTATGCCTTTCTGAAGATTTCAAGCATTAACGCCTTCTACTTGACTGTTAAGGAGAGAAAGTCATCCTTCCAACCAATTAAGCAGTATGCCTTAGCTGGGTTGCATACGTCACATCATCTTGAAGGCTAAGATGAGTGCTTAGTCGGTGACATTGACGGCGTGGAGCCAAGTAAAGTGCGCATAGGACTATCGGATTTTGAGCAGTTCATGGAGCAGTTGGATCATCTCGACAGATGGACCAAATGGGACGATTCCTGTTGGCAGAGGCGTCTGAGAACTGCGCACGACTAAACAAGCCAATTGTAGCATTGTGAAGCAGTGCATCGGCAGACACGTAGGTAACGATGTTGGAGATGAAGGTGTCGCGAAGTCAGTCCTCATTCCCACAATCCTGCCTCCAAATGTAGTCCCTCGACTGATCTGAGGCGAGCAACCATTGAAATCAAACAGCCTAGTTGAAGTGTCTTTTAAAAAAAGGCATTTGGGTATCTGAGAGGGTTGTTTGTCATGATTAAAAAAGAAACGCGCTATTCTTCTCACAATGATTAGGCGAAGTATTGCTGCAAATGGTAACACAGGGTCATTAATCAGTCAGACGAGATACTCGCCGCGATGAGTGAATGATTTGTGTGATCTTCACCACCACCACCGTGGTCTTTAACAAAAGCGGAATGGGGTATTCATGTTCAGTCCGGCACATAACTTTGACTCGAGCCATCTGAAAGTGAAATGCAAGGCCTGCGGTGAGTACACTTGAGCCTCGTCACTAAGTAGACGCTCCTTGTTCCTGAGGCGAGACCGGACATCGAGCCCACCTAATCTCGATCTTTTTGTATTTCTGTAATGCTCTGTAATGCCCTCATCTACCCATTGACGAAATGGTGGAGGTGGATGAGAGGTGCACTATGTCTCTGTTCCGCTGTTATCGAAGAAATCCAAACTAAGAGACGGAGAAATGTTTGATTTGAAGTTGGATTTGTCAGGTATCTCTCAGTTTTGACAAGGACAATTTGGTTGAGCAGCACTTGGATTCAGGTGCAAGCTTTATAATTTGTAGCGTCGACTAGAGCAAGTTGTCTACTGCCTTGAGAATTGAGCTTCTCATTTCCCCACGGCTTGGAAACCAGGTGGAACAAAGTATGTGGCATGGCAAAGAATGTGTAAGAGAGCAGTCTTTTCCAACAGATTTTGGTTTGATTTACTGTAGCTGTGTGTCAGCGCTTTAAACGCCTCCATTTTTATGTAAAATGAGGATAAATTGTCGAAAATAGAGCGATTTTCTGGATCAAATGGCCCTTGAACAGGCAAATATCAGCTTATCCAGGAAACAGGAGCGTTTAATGAATGGAAGCCTCTAACTTTTAACTTCTTCACTGACTTCTAGCATCTTTGCATTCACACAGAGTAGACATTCAGCGATCATCCACCTCCACCGGGATGACCGCACCTCGTGCGAGCACAACTAGCTGGTGTCCAGCGATGCCAAGGCCTTTCGCCAACGCACTGTATCTACGGATGACATTTGCTCCATTGTATTCTCTACCCATGATTATACTGTCATGCTGATGTTGCAATGTGTCAATTAGGCTGGTAGCTCCCCAAGTCTTATACCACCTGAGGGGATCAAGGGCGAGTTTATGGTCGAAGCAGACTGCTTTGCTTTCATGTCTTGTGGCTAGTCAATCACCGTTTTAGGCAACAAAGTGGTCAGCAGTTCTATTACTAAGAAGTCAAATAAATTTGTTGGCATTCCTGTATGCCGATTTCCTTAGCTGATAGTCCAGCGTCAAACCTTCGCTAAGCAGTAATGGTAGAGAACGATTGTTAATAATCAAATGAAGGAGATAGCAGAGCCCTCATAAATAAACGGTGCATCCTTGATGTTTCATAAAACCACATGCTTTCTCTACAAATGATGATTGAAGCAGCAGAGTGACCATGGAGAGCATCGAAATCGTCGCCCAATCGGAAGAGTGACGCCCAACACGCATGGTGGAGTATCAGGCAAACTCTCCTACTGGGCGACTGCGAGCTGAATTCGCGTCACACAGACAACAAACTGAGATCCAAAAGACGGTTGTAATCGTGTTGGACCTCTCAAAAGTTTGTTCATTTTTTTGCATTGTAGCGAGTGCTTTCAACTCTCTCTTCAAGTATCCTCCTTTTTCATTGACTGTGTAACATAGGTTCAAGTAAGACGTGCAAAATCCTAATTGATATGAGTGCCTACAAACCATTCCAAAGTCACCAAGTTAACTCTCTAAACAGCCTTAGACGTTGCGTTAAGCCTAGCGTACCAAACAACCCGAGCAAAGGCCTCCTTTGACTTCCCGCGACTTACTATCGCATCAGTCAGTAGTAGACCTCGATCAACATGAAATTCTTTTAACAGTGTGTCGAATTGTGCATGCATGGACTCTTTGCGGGCATGCTTTCGTTTTGTAGCATAAACTATGTGTCATGCCAGCAACATTTCAGCATTAGTACCATATGATCTTTTGAGATAATTCACCTTGCTGCAGTTCCATAAGTAATGCAGCTCGTCAGGTCTAATAATTAATTAACATACTTGGAGGACAATGTATAATATACATGCAATATTTGTGTTGTTTGAACGCGCTTTGTAGGTGAGAGGCGGGAGGACGACTTCAACCTGGTTGTGGAGGAACTTGCCCTCTCAGGAATCTGAGACACTCTCGCCCTAGATGTACGCCTGCCACACTAGTTCGACTGAGTCATCATAAAGATGCTTCATAACACTCTGCCTTCTACTAACAGGGTGGGAAAGGGCAGATTCCTTTACAATAGAGCATGTTACCCCAAATTAACATCAAAGAAATTGTGACATCGACAAATTTATTGCTCCCACTCGAAATCTACCCCATGTTATACTAGCTACTTGTGCGACACTTCGGTCGCTTATCTAACTATTCGGTTCGTTACTCACCCCAGGCGGCGTGGCCTCCAACCCATGCTATTAGCCACCTAGCCCTACTCAACCTCAGCAATACATATTCTGCTCTTGTATAATTCAGATTAATGTATGTTAACGAAGGTGATAAGCACCACCCTTTTAAACATATCTTTGTTGAATACGCATTGTAAGTGACGTGCAGTGAATTTACGCCAGTCACGAGACAGATCGGTCTGCTTACATCCCCGGGGAGGAAGAGAGCTCCGGTGTCTCTTAAGCCTTGTTAGCCTATAAGCTTCTACCATGCTCCTCTACTAAACGAACTTGCTTCTGTCTGCAGCTCGAGTCCAAAAAGCACAGAGGCTAATGTGATTGGGTGTGGATTGTTTTTCAGCATTTGGCCATGCATATTTTGCCACATTTCTGCATACCAAGGCAAGTAAGTGTATTACTTATTTTCTTCAGACATGACACTTGCACAAAAGCACTTTGTAAATGTACTAAAGTACAAATTAAGCGAACCAGTCAGTCGTACAGATTTTGTTTTAACTCTCCGCTGACCTTGCCCACCAGTTGATATATTGCTACTCTGGTCGATTGTTCTCGGGTTTCGATATGGTTCTGACGCGTGTCCAAGATTGTTATCAAGCCTGGCGAAATTATGTTGCGTTTTGGTTTTTCGGAGTATTCAACAACTTTGTTTACGTTGTTATGTTGAGTTCAGCTGTCGACATTCTAGAAAGGGGCTCCGCGAAAGTGCGTAACCAAATGCAACTTGATCTTATTTTTATCTATTATCCAACTTTAGGTACTTTAATTAGTACAAGATTATTCTTTCTTGCGGCTAAAATCTACGTTCTTTCTGCTTAAGTGGGTAAATGGCACTTATTTTTCTCCACTGAAATTTAGAACTGTCGTGCCGTGTTTACCCGTTCCTTGATTACACAGCATGCAGTCGCCCATCTGCACTTAATTACTTGCTCTCTTAGTACTGCTCATCTTTGTGCCTTTGCACATGTGTTGTTACTTGCTTTCTGTAATAGACATTTGTTATCCCTTTCAGAACTCTGATCACAATGCTGACTGGCATGGTGAATTAAGCTGTACAGTAGTTGGAACCGGTGTAAGTTTTATTTATTGCGCTTTTAACGTTCATTCATTTAGGCTGTACTTTTAGCCGATATCGGGCCCAGTCTCTTGCTCAAACTTTTAGCTCCTGTTTTTATCCAAAGGTTGCACTTTCAGTACGTATCTAATTTTTCTTCTTACCTGTTTGTTCATCAAATAAACATAAAGCAGTTAGTCTCCTTTTACCTTAGTTTTAAGGTTTGCCTCTCTGTGCTCTTCTCACTGTCTGCGTTTCTTATCGTCTCTTTTTCCAATTCCACTGCACTTAGTCTTTTTGGTAAGAAAGTCTAAAAGTATGTACATTCTTTTTCGGTTTGAAGCGTGGGTATATAGCATGGCTCAAACTCTAGTGTCTAGCATTTAACAAAACTTTTTTTAAGGCGTCGTTTGTGCGAGTCTCTCCTGTGGCTTGGGTGATGTCACCTTCCTTACCATGGTCGCGTTCTTTGACACGTAAGTTGGCCTTCCACTTCTCCTGACTAAGAAGCACGCCTTTTTAGGACTTTCTTGCCCCATCAAACATGTGTTGCCATTCGCTATTTATGAATAATTAATTTCTAAGCCAACAATAAACAACGATTGCGTACTAGTCACAAACCTTATAATGTTCTGAATCACTTTAGAACTAGTGCAATTTCATATCAAAATTTAATCCGCAGGGTATTTTTACCGATTCTCTGTTTGTACTGCATGGTTATCTTGAATGTATATAAGATGGTGACAAAGTTGATACACATTGGTATATGTGATGGCTAGTCTAAAATTTTCACAATTTCGCAACATTCCTACTTATCGCTTCCTTTAAAATAACTAAAAAGGCCATTATATTTCTTTATGTTTTCATTCTACACCCTTTTTTGGTATTAAAGGGGTTCCTGGTGGATCCCAGTCCTCCCCATTTGTCGACTAACACCTCTTCAGCTAATTGACTACCCCTCATGAGTTTGATAACTTCATGTTCTCACGTCGATATTTGTGCGATGTAGCCTATGCTTTATTAGTTATAATTGATTCCCTGATTAAGCAATTTAAGGAAGCTAGTGAATTCGATTGTCCTTTGGTAAGAAGGAGCTTTTAAATTGTTTTTTGAATCCCTATTCTGATTATTTGGGGTGTTTAACTACCAGTTGACTTGTCGATACTGCATTATTTACCCCTCAGAGAAAAAATCGGCACTAAACTGTTTTTACATAGTGTAGATGATAGAAGGCGTCTAGTAGGATCTAACTGCTGTTTGGAGATTGTGGAGAACATTGTAAATTTTAACTTTACCGATGTTTTTATTACTTGAGTCGAGTTATCCGAATCTGACCAAAGTAGTAATGAATAGAGAACAAAGGAGAGAAAGTTAGTTTTACAGACTGCAAAAGATATGCGGCTAAAGGAGTGTAATCTGTCTTACTCTTCTTGTCGCTACATTTCTACAGTATCTATCCTACCGATATTTTTAATGCTATGCGACAATTTTGGCACGACGAACGTTATCAGTATAGTTAATTCACCTTAAAGCACCTGGAGCCACTTTTTCGACGGTGCTAAGAGATATCTCGGTGTCTAGCGTGCGCCAACTTCTCGATAGGCCAAATTTTCCTGGAGCCCTAATGGTCTATCCCCCTGAATAGCGGTGTCTGGGTCTGGGCAGAGCTGGTCCACCCAAACCAGGTCCGCTGGCTGGGTCCGATTGTCATGGCAGCATTTCATCCCCTCTCTCGAGATCTCATCCTCTCAATCTTGCTTCAACATCTCCCGTGTCTTAATCTTGGCAATGCAGTCCTCTCTTTTCCGAACTTGGAACACTCTACTCCTCCTCAATACTTATTGCTTCAAATTGAATGCTTTCAAAGCTCTGGCACTTTCGTCATCAACCTACATGTATGCAAGCACGCGATGCTCTATGCCATCGGTCACATGTGTACAGACAAACAACGCCTAATCGGTCAGTTCAACAGGATGACTTTATCGTAAATGGGAAAGGGATGAAATTTTGCACCAAAAGAGCATTGATGGAATTTCGCTAAACGAAATCATATAGTCAAGAGTTTATTGTAAGGCAAATATCGTTGCCAACAGAATGGAGATTGATTTTATGATACGTTCAGCTGCCATACTCGAGACCCTTGGTCGCCGCTCCACCTTGCCATCCGCTAACACCTCAGTGCCCCTTCTGTGTGTTGGTTATGAAGCCTTCTACAGATGTACAGGTGTGCATCTAACAATGTATAACCGACTAGTGAACTCAGTCTAGTTGAACAACAGTCTCCATTCCATGAATTGGACACCGGAGCTGGATGAGCGTCGCGGATGGAGGGGAAGGCATCAGTCACAGACGCATGAATAGAATTCTGACTTTAAAGTTGATTGAGTTCATAATGGGACCGCTTGACAACCGCCTCGATCTCGTGCTTTTATGGTTGGTCATTTAACAACTGAGCATCACATTTCGTAAGAAAGGAGTATAAAGACACGATCAGGGCCAAATAGATCATGGTTGGGACCATGTGCCGCTTTAGCATATTGTCTTTCTATAACCGTTAAAATTTGGCACTAATTCCCTACTTTCCTCCTTAAAGTGGTGTCCTTGCCTCGTGGTCATCAGGGTCGGGAGCCGCGGGTATCGTTGGAGCCTTGGTGTACGCCGCGCTGACGTCTGTTCTTTCCCCAGAGGCTACCCTCCTTGCCATCACCTTTGTACCCTTGTCGATGCTTTTCATGTGAGTTTTCGAATTTCCTTTTGCAAGTATGGCAGTTGGTTCTGTGTTCTCCCTTATTCTTGGGAGAAAAACCTCTTTGCTCGCTTAAACGACCAATCAGTCAATGCGCGGGTTTCATAAAAATCCGTCCAACTCTAGGCGGTCCATTCTGATTAAATTTCTTCATACACTTTTATTCATCCCTCTCTAGTCTTCACTCCACCCTACTCCAATTCACTTTACTCGTCCGCTAATTCTACCACTCCCACTATCCACCCGTTATCGTACCACTGTATTACTCAAACCCGTGGATTTTTTCCGCTGATAATTGACCAGCGTTGTCCTGAATTCCGTCTGTGCATTCCTGGTCTTTACTCTTTGTTTGGAGACTGTTGAATGTGAACTCATTCAGGCCAGCAGTGATTTCATTCCAGGTCATCTCTTAGATATGAGTTCCCAAATTCCCTTGCTTGATAGCTACCAAGCTACTGCAATTGTTGCCAAGGTCACTGCCTCCTCAACTATTTGCAGGCATGTGCGGTTTGCGGCTTTGGCGTCGTGAAGTAACTTCAAGGGTTTCAACAAAAACAAATTCTTGTAGCGCCCTTGATGTGGCAATGGCAATGACTACAACTTTTAGTGTAAATAATCATCACAATGCAATCCAGAAGGCAGACCAAACAAGTAATTGCAGAATGAATGAGACGTTTCATGGGGCATGGTCGCCACCAACTGATAGCCATGGTCTTGAAAATTACTTTTGTCAAGGCGGTTCTTGCACACTCCTGCTTACAATAGGACTAACTGTGTGTCACTTGGGAATCAGACTTTTGCCTTATGAAGGAGATGAAGTGAAGAATTCGCATGCGATCGTGTTGGCTTTACGAGTACAGCATGTGCGCTGAGAACCAGTGATCTCGAAAGGACGTATTCGTCACTCACATTCATTATTATGGCCATGAAAATTGTTTTAAACTCGGCCCAGCGCTTGTGTTAGCTCCAGAAGAGGGTTGTAAGTATCGGAAAGCGAAGGGCAAAATTCCGACCACTTGAGGGTTATCCTCGGTGCACCAAGAAAATGGGGTATCAACTCCCCAACATTCTGTTTCAGCTACTTCGTAGTCTTGGATAAACCATCTACTTCAGCCTTCCGAGTCTCTCGTTCAAATATATTCTGGTGGCTTCTTGCTAGTCCACCCACCCATTCCTCCACCACACCTCACGAAGTAGGCGGCGATGCCTTTAACCCTACTAGTAAGTAACCCTCCTTGGTGGAGGTCACCTCAAGGTCAGTCGCATTATCTTAATTTTTTTGCATCCTAGATGAAGATGCCCAAGGTGATGAAACGCATCTGATTGGACGGGCAAGTAGTGCTCCTCAGGTTTTGCCCGATTGGAAGACGAAGAAACAAGTAATTCGGGTGCGTTTATCGCTATTGAACACAACAAATAATCAAATTTTTGTTCATTTTGTATAGTGTTAAACAACTTGTCCTTAAAAATTTTTAAAAAAAGTGTAACATCGATCTTTAAATAATTCGGGTCATTCTCCAAATCGACTGGCCAATCAAGTTGAAGCTCTCATCTGGTGCACATTTCTGATTGGTCAGATAAAATCTTTTTTAAAATTAATGCACGCCTTTAATTCCTAGTCAATCGAGTTTGGTTCTTTCTACCTCTATTTGTAAGAGCTTCTGGATTTATCGCGAATAATGACAACTTTCAAGAGGTAGGAGTTGTGCCTATTTTTTTAATTGATCATCCGCCATTCCCATGTAACCACTCGAGCCCTTAACTGTGGCCTGGGAAGAATCGCCAGTAGGGCTGAATCACTCTTGAGTAGCCTGATTCAATTGCGAGTTATTATATTTACCATTAATAAAGGATGATTGGTCTCTTCTGATGCCAGGATACGCCACTTATGCTTTGATTAGGCTCCTTGAGCTCTGACTGCTTGTTCATATTAATGGCTTTCTAATCAGTTCAGTAAGCCCACACATGTCCCCTTGATTATTTACTTCGCCCAAATATCTTGCTGCTAAGCTTTCATCTTCACATTGCAATGTGCCCAAGTAATTTTTTTTTCTAATGACTCGACGTTCGCCGGTCCAAGTTTTATGCCTTAGGTGGGGTGGCCACGACTTCTCTGTTTCCCTTATTCGCAAAGTTTTTTTCAATTGCTTGTTGCATTTTGTCTTTTTTAGTTGGTAATAGTCTTTGCTAAGTGTAAATCTTTTAAAAACCTAACACTGGCTGCTAGGATCCTAGCAGCATGTCGACGACCACAGGCACCAAAAGCCATGTCCAACATAGAGTCATTGCGAATCCTGCAAGCCAAGAGCATTCAACATCTATTATCATTGTTTTTGCTTTCCTCTGTCTGTTTTGCAATACATGGTTTAGTGCAAAACTCACCACAAACAGATAAGGGATACATGTCACACATGTGTGACGTCATGCTCGAATAAGGAGACCGTTGCTGTCGATGAAAATGCTAAAATCTCCTTCATCTTATTACAGGCTATCTTTCCTTTTATCTTTCCTCTCGCGGTGGTCTACTTCTTTGAGTACCTCATCAACCAAAGCCTGGTGAGCTTTAAACCCGATAAGTTTACCTTCCCAATGAGCCCGATGTAGCTTCGGACCAGTTTTTCCCAATCAGATCTACACTATCGTAATATCTGTTTTTATTTCCTATTAATTTAATTGTTTCAACTCCTAAAAAAGTCATAGTACTCTTTTTGTCTTCCCTAAGGCCATAGTAGCATTAGTAGAATGGTTTGCTACCAATGTACAGAAGGGCTGAGTAGGTGGGGGTGTGATTGAAGGACCACCACTGTTGAAGTGGAGCCGCAAATAACTAAAAAAGGTCTATGATTGCTCTCCTATGCCATCCATTCCATGCGTAGTTAGGTCGGCTTAAATCAACTATGAAGGTAGAGTTAGGATCCTACGTTTGCTTTCCCATTACTATATCAAGACTTTCTACTCCAACTACAGTGAGGTAGTACGTGGACTCGCAAAAAAGCTCATTCTTCACTGCTTCTGTTGGCAGTGAACTGGCCATTCGGAAGCAAAGGTTTAGCCTTCGCCGCCTTTGCTACTTTCTTGTGTTCATTTATCAACTGCTCAATGGCTATAATAGTCTTCTGGGCAACAAGAATCAAGGGAGTGTGGGGCAGAAAGTTTTGTTCTTTGCTGTGTTCGTCGTTGCGCGTTGTCTTTTGAGGAAGGGGCTTTCTCCTTCCTGATTTGTTAGTCTTAACAACCCCCCAAAATGTTTTTTTCTTGTTCATGGAGTTGTATCGAGGACACTGGTTTCAATCATCGTTGTTTTTACTTCGACAAAGGAAACAACTCCGTTTTCTGCACGTTGTACACAGATACACGCAAAAAGGACTCAAGTAGTGTGTTTCTTCAAGTGTGAGAAAGGAAGTGGGTTAGTGAGTGGCTCGTCTGGCGATACCTGGTAGGATAATCTTCCTCTTAAAGAACACTTAGTTCCAACAGCAAAGACATTTCTCATCAGGAAAGGTGATCTCTTCATGCCACGTGTAGCATTGGTATTGCAGCCCTCCTGTGCCTTCTATGCCTCAAGAGTGGTCAAGATGGAAATATTCACAATGCCCAAAACTGTATACTTCCTTATGTCTCTGGCTTGTAGACTGTGCAGCGATGTACCTGGGAGTATGTATGCATGGTGCTATCCATTCGTCTAAATAAAACGCTTTTTCTGCATTCTAGTATGAATTGATCTACTTCTCTGGACTAGACTTGAGCCATTCTCAACAGTACAGGTGGTGAGTTGGGACTTTGTTCTTCGTAATTTCTAATCCCTCCTTACAATTGCCCTTTGATAACAAGGAAATCTTGTTGCATCGCCTCCTCTGGCATCAATCTGGCACAGATTTCAGAGAACTTGGGGTTGTCATGACTCAGAGTATAGGCGGATCATTCCTTCCAACTACGCTAGTAGTGGTTGGTTAAACGCACGGAGCGCTCTTCATTCGTAAACCAATACAACTCTACCCCTGAACGACGACGCAGCAGGGTATGACTTCATCTCCTCCATTTCTGGCAAAAAAACACCCGCTAAGACATTCACACGCACGCCTACACCCACTTTCCTCTGGCGGTACCCAATGCATGGCTAAAACGCTGTTTCGTCTTTTGATAGAAAATGCATGAGGGCTTCGTGGCCTCATTTTTTGCCCCTGGAAGACAAGTCCTATTGGCTAGGACTGCCAGCAAAACAGATTGGGTGGAGGTAGTAGCATCATATGCCCAGGAGAAGCCATTTATTGTTTTTGGCATCACAATTATACTCAAGAATAGTGACTAATTTTTTTTAATTTTCTTTGTAAATTTGTAGGTTTCAGGTCATTTATCAGTGCGGTGTGTTCGCCTCGCGTTCTTCCCTGAAACTCTGTCGCGTTAAAGAGATCTGGGCTATTGCTGTACTGCAGGTAAATCATCACTTGGCGTGTGTGTCGGCTCTTGACACTGTTAGCCATGTAAAACTTCTTCTTTAATCAGGCGACTTTTCATTCAGTCGCATGAAAAGCCTGAGAAGTAATGATGTGGCTTCTTTTTTGCCCCCTTTAGGGCCTCATGTTCGTCCTTTTCTTTGTACAAACTATCTCGCCCTTCACAAACAACATTGGAGCCTTCTGTGGAGTCATCTTCTTTGAGGGTAGCCTCGGAGGTCTCGCCTATGTTAACACCTTTGATCGCGTTCTCAAGACCGTACGTCCGATTCTCATTCTAGATCCTCTCACATCGTTGCACTCGTTAGTAGTACAAAATGAGCAGTTTTAACGCGAAGAGTAGAATTGCAAACGCTTTGGCTTAGTGACATAGGTGTATAATGTCTATAAAAAGTGACGTTTAGTGATTGGTGATGACTCTGTCACACCCACAAACACATGCACACACCCTACACTCACAGCAGTCGGCATGTGACAGAATGCTGTTACATTGAGCTTTTGCAAATCAGCTTCTGCATCTGAATGCTAATGTTAGCGCTTTAATGCTTAAACCGTGAGCTCCCTCCCTCTCCCCACTCGTTAGGAAGGAATAGTAGCTTTTGGACATTCATAAGACTTTCGATTTGGGACATGCTTCAATGCTTCGTTGTGATCCTTTTGAATGAGTTAAACCTGGTTTCGATTTTCGCATGACCTTGCCCCCTTATAATTCCCTAAGATTCGCGTATTTTTATGCTCAGTTTGGGGTGGATGCATTCGTCGCCTCCATCCAACTGCAGCTGCCCTTCAGCTGGGGTCCTATCCCCTAATGCCGCCCAATTAGCCCTTTTGTAGGGATTCAGTGGCGACCCCATTCATTCTGGAGTCACCTGTTTGTGCTGCTATCTGGGTTGTGCTGTGGGGGTTGCTTCCAATAACACAGTTTTTTTTCATTGTTAGTGTCACATCAAAGGTGCTGTAAGAAAATGAAAATAGCAGTCTCAGCCGCAACCGAAGTAGATCAAGAGCAAATTGGAGTATTAGTGAGGCGGTTTGAAGTCTTGGCAACGCATGTTTTAACATGCAACAGTTCTCAAACGAAGAGTAAAGGTCAGAAATGCACTGACGAAATTCTGGACAAAGCTAAGGAGTGAAGAGGAGGGAAGAAGGCATGTAAGTGCATGAAGAAAATGAATTGGACAAATCTCTGAAACGACTAAAGGCCATAAGGGGCGCCTTCACATGAGAGTACTCGTCGTTTGATGTGGGAATAGATGTCTTCGACTTTAAAACCTCCTCCCGAGGTGAGAATCGAGAAAGTTTATCTAACTTGTCTTGACGCAAGCGATGCTAGTGATGTTCGAGACCCAAAATACTATTGCGACTTGATTTTATGAAAAGCCCCTGCTTTGCAGCTAGCTCCCAACCATTTGAGAAAGTCTCGAAACTCACACTATCGTTTGTTTTCCCCTTTTGACCACTATCACGCAAAGGTTGACTTTAAACGAGTTAGCCCTCACCCCACCACCAAGGCCTACCAAGAGACTCCAAGTAGGCGAGCATGGAAGCACACCGTGGTCCCGGCAGTTAGTCGACGCACACGGCCTAACACCCGTTTACTCATCCTCGTACTCAGCGGCAATTAGAGTCGTCCGAAATGGTGTCTTTGTTTCCTGGTTACCCTTGATCGGAAACTCGGCTGAAGTCGCAGTTACTATGGCGCTATTCTATCAGTCATTTTTCTTTTAGAAAACGGTAGGATTGAACTCCGGTCCGTAAACTGGCAGGGTGACAGATAGTTTTTAGCCTCCACGTCCTAAAATCGTGGTGGAGTTTTGTTTGCGATTTTCACATTAATAGTTCATTAGCTCTTCAAAGAGCGCTCGAACCGCACAGTACCATCCAAATCCACTCAACACATACGATAACTTTCAAGAGAAGAGGAGCGTCACGTTGTGAATTTAAAGCCTTCATTCCAAATGCAATCTAAGGTTGTTTCGTGAAGAATTGATTATCCAAGTTCGGTTGGTCTTGAGAACTCGATTATTAAATGAGTGGCTGTTGTGTCGACTGGAGGGGAACACGGCGTCAATTGTTATGTCTATAAAAAGTGGTTTTTAGTACGCACGAAAAGTACTTTCCAAAGTTTGGGAAAGTGGTGGCGAGGTGAGTATTCTCAGATGAAAAGTTAGGCATCAGCGCAGTTTACACCAACGCATCAACTATTCTAGCAGTTTCTTAACTTAGCGCTGATAAGGCGTCAAGACACCTTTTCACACCGAGTGGCCAAGTGACACAAGCTGCCCTGGAATAGTTCGTTTGTATTGGAAGGTCTGAGTGGGCTGAAGCGGTCCTACACGTAGGGGTGAAACGCCCACTTAGGCGGCGTTTGCCTGTAGCATTAAGCCACTAAGTGGGAGGTGTCCTTTTTTCCCTTTTTTTGCAGTTCCAAGCTTATCGGCTTGGTCCAAAACGTTCACACTCACCTACAGCTCATTTAAACCCAATTTTTTATTCATTCGGCAAAAAACTTCAACCGGAATGTATTGTCATGACGTTGAAGTGATAGCTATTTTCAGTAGGGAATTTGGTACCTCCTGTGCACCTGTGCCACTTCTTAAGAGGTGTGTTTGAGATTTACACATCCATGGTCACTTTCCTCGGTTGCAGAAAAGCAGAATTCTTTACTTTATCACCGCAACTTCAAAAAAGTTGTTAAATTTGGCATCGTTTAAAGTTAATCAACGCAAGAGCTTGTAGCTGATTGGAGAAGGCACAAGGCCGCAAGCTGATTGGCCAGTACCGGCTAGAAAATATGCCATTCCCCCACCACCTCTTTTTCCATTCACTTCAATTCACACTACAATCTGAGGAATTAACCCAACTATCCGCAATGTGAATCATCTCTCATTGATTGAGAATGTCCCTATCAAGAGGCATCGGATGGGAACAAAACAATGTAATGACAACTTATCAGTCCACGCAGCATAACGGAGAAATAATTATTTGAAGTCGTTTGCTTTCTCAAGAATTCAAGTCCGGTTGCCTGGCTGAGGGTGTCCCGCTTCTCTATTTAGCCTTTATTTCAATTGTTATTAATTTTTTGTCTACTTTGTAGACCAAAGCCAACACCCGTGAGTACAGTATGTCAGTCGCTGCATTCTCCGACTCCCTTGGCATCACCTGCGCCGCATTTGCTGCTATCCCTCTGCATGATTGGCTTTGTGGCTTAATTCATCCCAAACCTACCTAGTTCCAACCCAGATTACCCTTATTTCTTCCTTGCCCAGAGTACTTTTTTCCCTCTGTCAACTGTTGATAGTGCCATGGCTTTTTGCCTTGCTACTGAAGTAATATGAGTAGCGCTAACCATGCCCCGTTTATTTGATGTCGATGGAGAAACCTAACCATGGCATTCGCATGGATGCCGACGCAATCGCCTGGCAAGGTCATAGTAATCGAGAAATCAGAGGAACTAATCTGAAGAAACTCAATGCAAACGACAATCACAATGGTGCTCTGTCACCATGAGGTAGCCTATGATGGTTCCGAGTTTACTCGTAGGAATAGCACTCGAGATTGATTTTTAAGCCAAAGGTCTATCGATCCTGCGTTTTCACCCGTCCACCAGATGACAAGTGGACGATTTCTCCACCGGATACCTGCAATTAATGTCCCACTTTGAGGCCAAATTTACGTTATCCAAAACCCGATTCCACCTCCACAGTTCTAGGTTCCCTCGGGAATCGTACTGATGAAGGAAAGATGAGAGGTAGGACATAACGTTATCTTATAGAAAAATACTCTACTACTTACAATACTTAATGTGAGGGGATTTTAGAGGAACCGGGAGTACCCAAGCTGAAATCTGAGAGGACCGAGATGGGCAATTTGTCTCGATTTACTGGACGTAGCATGTGGCGGCCGAACGGCTGGAATTGGAAGACAGAACAAGTTGAAAAGTTAAGATAAAACGTTGAGTTGGGAAGTTAATTCTTCCTAGGATTATACGAAACTCGCGCATTTGGCTAGAACTGCAAGAATTGCATTAACAATTAGAGCAGAACCCAAGATATTTTGGTGTGGACATACCAGTGCAGCGGCAACAATTGCATCGGAAGTCGATCCGGGTGGTAGAACATCCTCTGCTCTTCGGTCACGAACTCGCCGCAGTATTGGCGCTTGAAAAATGGGAGTTGGAGGTGGTGTAAAATCACTATCGTTTTCGTCACCCCTTGGTCGCCTCTCCGGACTGTCCGAACTGTCCGGGCTGTCCAGCTCGCGGCGCATATTGGCAAACTTCGCTTTCAGTGCACGTGCAATCAGCTCGGTGGGATCCATTCGACTGTAAAAAGTAGTAAGCAATTAAAAGACTTTCACGCAGAATTCATTATCAAAACCGTGTTTCAAAAGGCGTACCTTATCATACGGCCTTCTAATACGTACTTGTAAGTGGTACTCTAGCTTTGACGCTAACAAGCAGGTTGACTCGACAGTTAGATAATGAAAAGAATGGAAATTGACAAGGTGGCGAGCAGTGTGTACTCTCTAGGCTGTAACATGTTAAAAACGGAGGAACTAGCCAACAAGCGAAGGTGTACGGCACTTCGCCAAACAGCAATAAGGCAGTCAGTTCCTTCGCCTTCCCAGGTTTGTTCGGGATCCCTATCTACTACGAATCAAATTCGTGCTTCTATCCTCCCAGGCTCAAAATGGTATCTCTTCTATGGATATGTTTACACAGCGCTTGTAAACTTACTCATTCAAACTGCATTTAAATAAGACATTCCATGAACGCGGTGTGACATTCTTAAGCTTGGATACCCACTGACAAGAGGGAATTGTTTAATGGTGCTACAGGGTAGAACTTCATCCCCTCTATTGTCGGGAGCAAACACGCTGACTGGGAAGGAATTGAGTTCCAGCATTCAGACCCATTCATAAACACTTTCGACTGGCAACCCGCAGCACATAGCAGAACGCCTGGAGACAAGTCTTGTTGGCTTATACTGTCAGAAAAACAGGTTGGATGGAGGCAGTAAGATAACATGCTTAGACAAAGCTATTTGTTGGTCTACTTCCGTTCTCACGGATATTGGCAGAAAAAAAAGTTGCAGGAACTGATTCATTTAGGCTTCATCCAAATGAAACATTCCATGAACGAGATCTGACATTCTTGAGTTTGGGTACCCAGTGACAACATTAAGTTGTTTAATTACGCGGAGACAGCTTGTTAAAAATTCAGCGAAAACAAACATAGAAGTCACTACAATGGCAAATGAAAAAAAGGAACATCCGCAGCAACCAAGCGATGAAACTCAGCTGCCCCGAAAAATTACCAAAGTGCAAAAATAATTACAAGGCACTGGGAATGACACTCCCTTTGGCTGAGTATTTGGCTGGACAAACTCTGGAGACTTTCAAAGATTTAACCATTACGGAGATTCAAACATTACCGAGAGGACGACTTGGTGCGACAGAATTTGCCTAGTTTAACCACACTCTAAAGGAATATGCAACTAGGCAGTTCATTCAGACCACATAGCACCAGTTATTACTCCTTCTTGCTTTTTACCAAAAGTTGAGCCTCCCACTGGCCATACTGAATCGAACACTGCCATGGAGAGGCCATTCGTCATAGGTTTGACTAAAATACCCATCGGGACTAGCTGAAGGGTAAGAGGAAAACCTTTTTTTGCTGAAGGAATCACAAATTCAGAGTTATTTACTGGTGGGGAACGTTACTTTGGTAAGGTTGTCGCTACTCAATGCACATATGTAGCATTCGGCCAATGATACCAGAGTCGTACAATCTTGCTGTGACAACCTCTTGACGAGTTGTGGTAAATTTCTGCCCCTACATTTTGAGAGTATGTACGATGAGGCAGTTCATCCCACACGTCAACGCTTGACAGTTCGTTTAATAATTGCAAATGGATAAAAAACTTAAATAGACAACCTAATGGGGAAAAAGCAAAAAAACTGCTCCAGAGTACGA
The DNA here is from genome assembly GCA_001870725.1 of Taenia solium. Classification (NCBI taxonomy): domain Eukaryota; kingdom Metazoa; phylum Platyhelminthes; class Cestoda; order Cyclophyllidea; family Taeniidae; genus Taenia; species Taenia solium. Next base: position 26,986 of record MIEF01008390.1, read on the forward strand.
ATACAGACGATTTACAGAAAATAAATCAACATTGTAGTGTAATTCTAGAAGCGTATCAGTGATAAATTGAAACTGTAAGAGTTACATACTAGCAAAGTGCAGTAGAATGATTGTAGTATGGAATTCATGTACGCAACACTTAAACTGATAGCCACCCAAACCTCTCAAGTTAGTAGGTAGACCCGATGCTAGGAAAAATGTGTATTCAGAATGAACAAAAAAGCGCATTTTTCTTACCTGGGATCAATATTCTGTTCTCGGATAGGAGTCCCATCAGCGGAACGGCGCACGGGGCGGAGTTTGATTCGACTGGAAGTAAGTTCCTTTAAAACTTGCGACATATCACCTCTAGCTGTCGGTTCTGGCATTTTTGACGGGTTAAGACCCTGAAGGAAAAGACAAGCACATGTAAAATGCTTCATCCAGTGCTCACTATCCTAACTCCTGACCAATGCTTCATAAATTCTATCCTCCAAAGGTACCTTCTTTTCAAGCAGTTTACTGCGCCAATCGAAGATAAGCGGCGGCGGCGGTGGTGGTGGCGGTGGCGGTGGCGGAGGAGGTGGTGGTGGAACAGACTCAGGATGCATTGGCTGTGCTGTTGGCACAATAATCCCCGAGGATGCAGTTTCCATCATCTCCGAGTCACTGAACCCCTCGTCTACGGCAGTGGGGGGCGAAGTAGCGGTGGCATCGATGCCGATCGCGCGATAGGACTCCTTTGCCGGTGCTGCCGTCTCTACACCAACAGTTTTAGTAGCGGGAAAACCCATGCGATCGCGTTCTTGCTGGAACACCAGTTGAGCCAGCTGGGCTCGAAGTTGGGCCAATTCAATCTCCAAGTTGGCGATCCTATCCGCGTCTGTCTGAACTGCATGTCGGAGGAAGAAATGTCGGTGATAAACAAACCGCATTGGCGAATGCTTTCTTCCATGTCGCATTCTCCGTACTGTGATTACAACATGAAGGCAGATGTCTTACTGGGAAAGTTTTAAAATTCTAGCAAATAATAAAACACTGCCTTAGCCGAAAAGGACCCTACGCTGGAGTGAGCTGGCTGTATTTTGGACAAAACAACCGTTTACACAGGCAATTATCATTTTTGCTGTCAAAATAATTTATCATCATCTTCACGTTGTGGAGAGGTAAAAATAATTGGTGTAAGATCGTAATGAGTACTGGGAAATGGCTAATTTACAGATCTCCTTTGAAGTACATCCTCCAGTGCCCACGTGGGTCTTCTTCTTCGATGCACTTCAGTAGATAAATAAAACTATGAATCGGCAAAAGTACCAATCATTAAGTCACCATAGTAGCAAAGTCAGTATCATCAACCCTGATTTAATGCATCCGAACACTGCTGAAACGGACAGTTCAGAAACCCGCAGATATGAGACGATCCTCAGTGAACTCATTTAACAATGAACTGATGATAGATTTAAGCAAATAGGACAGTTCCAGAATGAAAATGTTAAAGATGATATTGGAAAGTTCTCAAGATCCACAATTGCTCCAAAATGTTCCTTCTCCCTATGCATCTTGGAAAACAGAGGATCTAATGATCGATGATACCGATATCCACGAGATTAAGTTATGAAAGCATGAGAACTCGTAACACCGTTCCTGTTTTACTGCATCTCATTATTGTTGTTAAGATGGCTAGAGTAGGAAAACAAAGGGCAGCGGTCAAAACACAGCTAATTCAAATGATACACGACTAAACAGACAAAAAATGACATCTCACCATCCACAGCTTCCACTCTGGCAGCTTTTTTAGAAGGCGCCTGTGAGACCGAATCATCCGCTACCACCATTGAGGACGTTAATGACTGGATTTCAAACTCTTCAGCCACAGAAGCCGGTTGACTGTCAGGTGGTTGACCGTAAAACAGCGCTGACTTGGCCAGCCAGGCATCACAGCGCGCAAAGGCTCGCCGGTATTGTCTGTTGCCCGCCCCTAAACTTGCAAAGAAAGACACCCCAGCTCCTGTTGCCACCTCCGATCGATATTTTTCAAACACCCCACGATCAGCGTCGAAGGCGAAGATGGTTGGAAGACAAGGCACTGCTTTATACTTGGAAGCAGGTCGTGGGGCCAAGTCACCGACGTAACGGACGGCGACGGTTAGGGGACCCGCGTTTGACTTGGAGCGGGTGAGATCGAGGCCCGAGGCGGATTCCTCCACCTTTGAAAAAAAACTGACAACTGGAATCAAGACGTTTGTCACAACAAATGTTTCAGACTAATAAATCGAATTATTATGCAACATTTTTCTGCATCTATACTGGGTGGTAGTGTTTGATAAAAGCATCCATGCCTGCTCCAGGGCCCGCTTAGTTCATTATGGAGCTTCTAACACCATGAATTTAGGAAAACACGCAGCTGACGTAACCCTACTCACGATGGTGCAGGGCGAGTGCCTGTTCTACCGTTGTTGGCAATGACTGACGCGTATGTCGTGAGGGAGGAACAAGAGCGCTGTGTGCTTGCATGGAACGCTATGTAGTGATGCACTATGTATTTTTATCAGCGAGTGGCCAAATCTCGAACCCGTAAATACCCATTCCCGCAGATGGTTTTAAACGCAGCATGCTACTTGGACAGTCAGCGTTTCAAGGATTGCCCTGCATCTGCCGATTGTGATTCCCGCTGCGCTGGTCCAAGGTCCGTAACATATTAGTCATTTCTGTGAACACTGTTCTGGATCCATAGAGCACATGGCTGACCTCGGACGCCATATCAACATACAACTTGTTGAAGAAATCGTTCTAAGGGTAAATCTCTCCGAAAGAGCGAGGATCACAATCATTCGCGAACATTTGCAATTTCAAAAAGGTAGCCCACGCTGAGTACCACGACAGTATAAATAAAAAGGCGAAACAGGATGTCCTACTATGGCTCAGCATTTCCAACAAATCTAGCTGTGGCGACGCTTTCGAAGCATCAACTAGGCTTCGATGCAGTACGCGTATGTAAGGAAAGGCGTTCTCAGAACTGATAGGCAGTTTTTGCCTCTTAGACTTTGTTGGGTGCCTATAGAGGTATAAAAGTTCCGATTTGCTCGGAATAGTAGGCGACTAACTAGTATGTGCTTATTTCCACAGATAGGTTGTGAAATGTTAGTACAGGATTATTACCTCGGATTCCGGCTCATTCTGAGCAGCATATAGTTGAGCGTTTCTTTCGAGTCTTCCGGCAGATAGGGGTAGCCGCGTTGCAGGGGCAGAGATGGGGAGATACCGCACCAAATACCGCAGAGAAAAAACAGACCGAAGGAAACGAAACTAAAATTAGAAGGGTCTATCGTAAAAAGCTCGTAGGTACGTGGCAGTATGTCAGCAATTCAATAAATAGCGACCACATATCAATATAAACTGCTATCTTTTAATGATAGTGAGATGAGTAATGACGAGGAACGTACGAATCCTGAGAATGTAAACAGCCGAACTTTTTCACTAGATCGAGTCAGCATACTGAGACTAACGTTAACACACAGACACATCCGTAAGCTATCTCTTCAGCGCTCAAATTGACCGCCGGTAACGCATAGCAAATATTCGACAATTTTAAAGCATGAAAACGCGTATTCAATATTCGTTAGCTTTAAACTTTGCCGGCCTATAATGAGAAAATCACACATCTTGTAAACCATTAAATCTAATTGTATTAAGTGCTCCTAACGCTCTTTTGACCAAACAAATTAAAATGGAAAGAGGCATAAAACCCAAAGAAAATCTCCAAATATACTGACATGCTAATTACGTACTAATGTTTCAGCCTAGCTAACAATTCGAACAGGTTGAAAGCGAAGCACCTTGTTACAGATGTCAGCACTTGTATTTGGCACATTTTATTATGTCAATGCTCTTATTGCCGCTTGTATTTTTGAAACTTCAAGCTTGTGCTAGAAAGTCATTTGGTATTCGTATGTTTTGCTCTTGTCTCCATAAGCTGTTCGCGGTTTGGTATTTTTCGTTTATTTCCATTTTGTATGAGTAGCGCAGAATCGATTCTGCCCACTTTGAAAATGAATAAATTGACCTGTCCAGTACAGAGGCAAAAGTTTTCAGAAAATCACTTTCTAAAATGCCCTTTTTAATTTAACTTACTGTTTAGCCTATTCAAATGTGTGCAATTCCCTGGTTCATTTGCGGTCGGGGCTTATTGGCTTTTAAGACCAAACATTTTTGGCCAAGCATAATTTCATAGACAGTTTAGTGATTAATCAAGCTAATTGTTGCCGAATCGTCTTCTCACTCCATTCACAAATGTACTGAGGTTACCAAACTTGATAGTTGCATCAAATCACCTTCGGTCATGTATCAATAAGGGTGCGAGATGATGAGCGGCAATTAGGGGATGGAAGTCACCTCTGCTACTAGATTGTCTGAGTGGAAATGTGCAAAAACTGTTCATGAGTGCAATGCTACCTGAATAGGGAAAGGTTTATAAAAAACGTTTTTTTTCTATCTTTCCTCCCTCTACGTACACGAAATAGGCAGACAAAACTACCTACTTATTTACGCTTTTAAGTATAGACAAATAGCTCATGCTGGCCATTTGAAAGTCATGCCAAGATTTAAAAGAAAACTTTGATTTTTACGGGTCAGTTATGCGATTTTTTCCCAACTACCTTAAATGTCTGCTTGCCCAGTTTATTTACTGCTCCAAAGCGACCGGTTTGAGCACAGTTAGAATAATCACCTCTCAGACTCATTTTATTCCACAAAATCCAATTTATCCTTTTCCCTCGGACAATTCAAGGCAAGCAACTGATTTCCAATAGACGAAAAACTCATACCGGCTTATGAAAATCGTGTTCCCATCATCTTAGAAGCTTTGTATTTTAATAGGGGCTTGTTTAATGTCTCTAGGTAAAGAGGATGAGAGGATGACGATAAATCGGTTTCTATTTTAGCCCAACTAAATCGTAACTTGCCTCGGCGCTAAGTTCACAGCTGCATGAGCTATAAGTCCTTGTGTTGCGCCGTCGCACAGAAGTAAGGCTTTCTACGGACTGATCTACAAGTCCTAGCCGCCTTGGCTTTTCCTCGGAGTTAAGCACTGTAAGACACCTTTGAGTCGTGTCATTTGGTGCGAAGACCCCAGTCTCTCTTATTTGGCTTGTAGTCTACCACTCGTGTAAAAAAGTTGGTTTAATCCTGGTCAGAGTAGTGGCGGTCGATTTAGCTCTAATCAGTAATATGTTCGCTTTCATTCTTTCCAAGTCAGTTATAAAATAATTAAACTTCCACAATGCGTCCTTAAGGAGTGCTCAAAAAAGGGAGTAATTAAGCGGCATCATTTGCGGTCATTCCCTACTTGGTCGCTTGATGCACCCACGCATCCACCCATCTATTCCTTATCCATCTACCCACTTTTTAATTCATTCTTTTCTTCGTTCATCCATTCATCAATCTAAAACCCAATCATTTCTTACCAATGCATCCCTTGGTAAATCACTTCAACCTGTATGAACCAACCACACAAGATGTAATGACAGCTGTCTACAACCTGTTTTCTTTTTCAAGAGTTGTGAATATCTGTGTAAAAAGTGTGATATCACTTATCACGTATAAAAATAGGAGGAGGTGTTCTGATGAGCGCTGTCACCGCCCGCGCTCACGTACAGTCACGAAGAGGCGCGGCGGAAAGTGCCGACCGGGTCAGCCATATAAATTGCAGGGTTTCTGTCTGTCTCTCTCTCTCTCTCTGTGTGTGTGTGTGTGCTGTTGTCATCATTCTCATTTTATAGGCTTGTTTGGCTGTTTTATTATTCAACTCTTGCAGATTCCCTACATATTTCGGATCTATTGCTCTTGGAATGAACCATCTAGGAGACATTTTGAATTCGCTGAGAATAGTTCTAACAGCAGCTCCTGGTCCACTTCTTTACTAACAAAGGCTTTTTTTATGCTGATCGTTCGAAGGCTAAATTTCAAATGAGGAGTCTTACTGAGTCGCTTGGTATGGAAGGGGTGATACCGACATCAACCTCCAATCTGTCCACTTTAACTCGCATGACCACATGGCTTAAAGTCAAAACTGAAAACGTCTATAAGAAAGAACGCCCCAAATACTTTCTTACTTCTCTTTTGTTTGCCCCATGCAGTGATCAGGACTTGGAACGAGCTCAGCACATCGATGTTGCAGGTGGCACGTCATTTACCATGAATGGCACTACGGTACAAGCGCATTTGTCTTCGCCTAACCATCAAGTTTAGGGTGGGAAAATTTTTGCACACTCTAACATCTCGAATCAAAATGTGGAGATGACGATTATGAGGATGGGTTAAAAAACGGAAGGGGCACATACATTAGTATAACGCTCTTTTTACAACCCATGCCACTGCATTTCATGAAGCAGTTTCACAGAGGGCTCTTCTAACTACGGTATATCATTGCGACGACAAAGACAGGTTTGGATGCTCATCATTTTGAAATCGTAAATTTCAACTAATAGAGCAGCCTAATACATCAATGACGATATTTTGAGTTTGATAGAGGAAATGCGACTAACAATTAGAAGTTTGAGGCAGACAATCTTTATGGCAGTATAATTCTTCAGATGTTAAGTGAGGGACAGACATGAACAGAGATGGAACTGATGAGTTGTAGCCAGTCATAGTGGTGGGAAGAGCTGATACTGTCCTTACAAACAACGTGTTAGAGCTACAAGACTCTTATTTGAAAAAAATTGAGGGTAAATTTTGGAAATAATTTTTTTAGAATTACAGGTTTGTTTTCTAGTCGAATTTTAATGGTTCCTTGGAATTCGTAGCACCGCACCACCTGTAATCTAACCACTGCAAAAGTTTGTTTTTCCTCTGCAAGTTTTATGAATTTACACCATCTTAGGACCTTAAAATGGTCTATTTTAACAAGATTTTTACAACGTTTTGGCAAAACCAGTCAAAATTATGGTTAATGCCAATCCCGTGGTACTCCCTGCCATCGCCAGCCAATCAGAGTTGGCGGGCATCTTCGCAAGTCCCGCCTATTGGTGGCCTTCGTGGTGAGCGAAATTCACGTATGCTCTGCCTATCCACGAGTACCGAAGGCACTAACCGCCGCTACCGCTGCCGCTGCCGATTCGCTTTTTTTATTCATGAATGCATTTGCTGGCATTATTCACACCATTTTTTGATAAATTAATAGATAGTTGACCTTGACTACTGCCAATCATAATGACCTCAAGTGAGTATGTTATCTTTCATGGATTTTTCGTTGATAACGCGGTGGCACTCAAATAGGGCAGAAAATTTAGCCACGAAGCAAACCTACCCATGATGCAGAAGTCGTCACTCAATTATTGGAAAAGCATTTAAGTTTATCAGTGTATCGCAGTAGTTCAAACTATCTACGTAGTTTTATCGAAAGTACAGCAGCGTTTAAAAGTATTGCAACAAAAGTTTAAGGTCGATTCACGCCTTTGTTAACTTCGAATGTCTACCATCAGGTGCCTGTAAGGTTGACTTCCTTAAAGCACCCGGTGGAGTTCAGAAATTTTGTCCTTTAACTAAATGAGTGGTCAAAATTTTAAATCAGCTGGTATGGAAAACGTTTGAATTTTACGCAGTTTATTGCCAATATTGACAAGACTTTTAATTAAAAACAGACGAGACCTCTCTACTGGCCCTAGATACCTCAATTTACTGGATTTATCTTGTACATTTCGGCGTCACATATACGTGACGTCTTTTTAGCAGTGTAAATTGTGCATGCGCCAAATCCCATTTTTTTTAAACAGGTAAGTTGTTTAAAGCAGAGCACTGTTATGAATTGGCTGTAATCCAAGAATCTATGTTTCCTCTAAGTTAAGAGTAGAAAATCATTAGGATGATCAACTCTAGCAGGAACAATGTTAAACCAACTTCGCAAAAGTTTTGGAATCTGGAAAGATCCTTGCCATCAGATATTGAAGTATAGATTCCACAAAAATGCCTTTGTCCTCCACGGAAATTTCTTAAAATTATTCTTTGTCTTAGGAATGAGAAGTTAATCACGTTTGAAACCCAATGTCAGTAGGAGTCGGTTACGTCCGTTCAACCGCTTGTCCGTCTCAAATGTGCTTGAATTAGCTTCGATTTTGTTTTGCGTGGCTTATTAAAGTAAAGGGACTAGGGAAAAGAGCTTTTTCAAGATTTTAGAAAGTCAGTGAATAGCAAGATATGCTACACTAGTGTGGATACCGGTCTGCCTTTCTGGTTTGTGTGGTCCCAAAACCGGTGTCCAAGGTTACGAATGCATTTTCAGGCTGTTTTACTAGTTTTTTTTACCTCAGAGGCTGTTTCCAGAGCTGGAGGTGACGGCCTGGCCGCCCATGAACCAGTGTACTTGCGAGACGCGCGCACGAGCACCCCCGCGAATTCAATTGCAATTGAGCGCGGGTAGGCGCGCGCTTCGTCGTGCACACGCACTTACGCGCCTACCGGCGTAGTAGCAGCAGCAGAAGCAGCAACAACAAGTACAAGTAGTCTTTCACACCACTCTTCACCGCATCCACCGCCTTGACGGACACCCCCGGTGGAAAGGATGGAACCGACTCCAGACGCCGCGCTATCCACTTCGCTGTTAAATGGTGTGACAGAGATGGGCGACTTTGAGCCGCCACCGCCACCGCCGCCGCCGCTGCCACTACCAGCGCTGCCACTCTCATCGGCGGCAGCGTTGACACTCAACGACAATGCCACATGGCTTCGGCTAATGGAACAGCACCCACTTGTTCTACGGAATCTGTTTAGTGCAGCAGCGCAGAGTTTAAGGCACAGCGATGGTGAGAGAGAAAATCGAGATTTCATTGAAGTGGGTAAGTTGTACTTCTTCTACTTCACTGATCAATTCAATTTTTGCTGCTGGAGTGAACTTCTTAACGGGATTAGCTCTCTTGATAGACTCCTTCAAATTGTTTGATAACTTATTGATGCAGTTCTAACTGCCAGGAATCATCATTTTCCCTCACCCGTAAATAAGACAATCGCTTGACCGAATTCGAAAATGAGCTTTATGCATGTGTTTTATGAAAGCGGAGCCAAACAACATGTTGTTTGTTTGCTTACATTACCTAGAGTAGATTCCATTGCACCCTTCCGCCATCCTGCAGCACCTAGAAGCAGAAGTTTTTATGCCATTCTAACTTTCACAGCTGCCTATTTGGCACATAAAATGCTTGGTGCCAAGGTAAAATGATAATTTCATGGGGTAATGACAAATCTTCTTACGGACAAGCTGTACAGCGAGACGTGACCTTTGTGAGGTCATGCATCGTGCTGTCTCACAGGAAGGAGGCCTGCTTCCGGCTGATTGGCTGAGTGACTAGTTTTGACTGTTCCGTCTGTTAAAGCTGTCTATAGCTATCGACGACTTATATCTTGTAACACTACACGACTTCCCAGCCGTAATTGTTTGGCCTTCACCGAGTAAGCTAGCTCATCTACAGTCGGCCCGTCCTGCTACAGACTCCACCTCCGCCTAAAATTTTGACAGCTCTACAAGGAGATTCTGTGGCTTTGGGACAAATTTAACCTCTATTTTCTGAGTAAATATGTCCAACCTACATCCAGTAAACTCGTTCAACTGATAGTTGAGAAAATGAGCGCTCGCCTGATGGCTCAAAAGGCTTCCTTATAAATATTTTGTTGTTTAACTTCTACCATTTCTTTGATTCATTTCACCTTCGGTTCGCGAATTTTAAGCAAATGATTAATCATCCATTTATTCTTCAGGTAATTTTATGAAAAAAGAACGCGACTTGTTGGCTTTTCATCATTACTTCTCATCGCTTTATTTGAGTACACGTGAACAATTTCAGAGTCATTTGTGGTGGAAGTTTGTCCTCTCCTGACGCCAAACTTTCCTGTCTAAGCATCAGCTGGAGGTCATAACCTAGTAAATAACCGAGTTTGTCACCACCAAATTACTTCTCCGCTCGATTTACAAATGCATTAAAGTTGTATATGGCGAGAGACCTCTCAAAGGAACTTTGTTTATAGAAAGAGTATTTGAAATGGATAAGTCGCTCATCACCATGTCTCTTGATAATTTCTTTCACAAATCATTCTCGAATTCTGGACCTCCTTTACATGCTTTTCATCAAGAAATTTCGATATTTTGGCCTTCCAAAATCTTAACTAATCGCATTTTATTGCTTTCTGATTTTCTAGCATTTTTATTGGTCAATTGATGCAAAATTTTTCATTTGTTAAATAATTTGAGGAGAAACTCTTTTTGAAACAGAAATCTTGGTGCAACTCTCCATCTCTTTCTTGATATGAAAAGAAGTGACACTGCTAGGTTAGAATGCGCATTGTCGACGTACAGATGGATACAAACATGTCCAGTAGACCATGCCGATCGGAGGAAATGCAAGGGCGGGGCCTTAAGTGTCCGCGAAACCAAAACGAGGAGTTAAACACTAAGCTTTTGGGCCCATAGGAATCCTCGTCCCTCCAAAGCGTTGGAGGACATTTAGCTAACGCACGGTAAAATAAAAACTCTTGAAACGAATGAAGTAGTTTTTAGTAGTTGGTCAAAGAAAAGATACAATTTGGATCTGGTTGGGAAGGAATTGCATTTGTAGTGCTGTTTATTTCAGTGAATAACATATAAAATCACATAGGTTTACTTTTTGCCTCCTAAAACAACGTAAAATTCATTTGAGCAAGATATAACCTTGATTTTCAGGTGAATCTTCTACCACACTGACATCACAGGAGATACAAGGCGGCTCACCTCTGACTACCCAACCCTTGAAGTCGCCGTCTATAGAATCACTTTTAAATCCCATTGGATCACTACTAACGAGTCCCAAAAGACCAACTTCAACCTCCTTTGTACTGGAATCCAGCTGTCCCTTTGCCATGGAAAAACGACTAGTGAGTAGTTTTCTGTTACTACTCATAACTACGGTACGATAAATGATAGGCGGAAGTAAGACTTTGACACCTATAATAGGGAATAGCAAATTTTAAGGGGAAAGAAGTTAAGTCTTTTACGAGAAACGCCAGTGTCCCAAACTGTCATCATCGGCAAGATCAAGTATTCGTGAATAGATGAGCTTGCCGTTTGTGTGGAGGTTGCCCTCTCAAGTCGCTCCGCTCACCGCCGATTGGTGCACTACTCAAGCGTCTGGTGGTTCCACGCACAGAATAGTCGCTGTTCTACTGAGTGTGAGCCACCGGGGCTAAAAGTCATCTTTGATCTTGGGAGCATTTACACCACCTAAAAATCCCAAAGCAGTTGGACATTCTATCATGGCACCACACTGTGCTTGATTATAATCTCTGAGAGTAATTATTTGCGAATTGGGCATGACGCCTTTGTCGACATTATACCTGAGGTCACACCACTTCCTATATGACACCTGTCACCTTGTTCAAAGGCATTTATTTTTCTGAACAGAGGTAAGATATGAATGATGACCATTAGTGATAGGGGAGAATAGACTTATCACCTCATTTGACATGTATTATCACTAAGACAAAACTATAAAATTGAATAGAATGCTTCTTGTACAAAAGCAGCAATGTCGTCAAGAGCACATACATATACAAACTTTTAATTTATTGTCAAGAATTCTACTAATGTTAAATCCAAGGAAACCTTTTTGGCACCTGAAGGTGCAAGTTGTGACCGTGAAACAGGCAACACTCACGACTTAAATGTGCTGTGGGGCGTGAGGGATACAGTGGAGGTGGAGGAGGTGGTGATTGTAGTTAACTGTATTGCTGTGTTGTGCTGTCGAGGCTACGAATTGACAGGTGTGTAGGAACAAGGTTGATTTGGCTTGATGAGAAGCCTTACCACCTTTAAACCACGTGCAACTTGCGCTCTATGACGTGATTCCCTTACTTTTTTTTTCTTTAGACTCTAAATTCTCCAGATATCTTTAAGGATCGCGAGGCTCGACATTTTAGCCCTAATGAGATTGAGGAAAATCGGTGAGAAGCAGTTTAATGTTTTTTTATGATGGTAATAACGAAACCATGTTCCAGCGTTTCCATTTAAGTGAGTTAAAAGGCACTTGCAAACTTTCCTAACTAATTCTTTTATCTGCAAAAGAAATAATGGAATGAAGTAAGTTGCTTTTAAGGGAGGCTATATAAAAGGTAGGATACCTGGAAAGCATACAGTGAACTCCCTAATGAAGGCGTAGAGGTCGATCCATCGAAGGATGTATACCACCCAGCTGCCTCGTTTCCACCTATATTAAATCACTCCTGGTGTTCTTCGCGGCTACTCTTTCGTGTTGGTCAGTACAATAGTACCTAAATGAGGAGCATAGGTTCCGCAACAGTGTGTTCTTAATGTTGCCTTGGAGAGGGAATCCATCCCTGCCTCAGTAATCTACGTGATGTAGTGCAGTTGGAATTGTCCAGTGGGAGCAGTTCACTCCCTAGTGGCCAAGCGGCAAATAGAGCTGGGTCCTATGCAGTTGGTGCCACGCAGCCTAAAGGTAGTCGAGAAATGGTCAGAAATAATTAGTCTGAAGATACTGCAATACATTTACTTCGCGCCTCATTTCGTTGCAAAGCTTATCGGTGGGCTGAAGGTAGAGAGGTAAGGCAGTGTCGCCTTATTCTCATCCGCAGATTCATTTCTAACGCTTTCGAATTCCTTTATCCCTAACTGCTATCCATCGTTGTTATCGTGGGTGATTTAATGGTGGAAGAGATGGTTTAAAAACAAATTTGATGGAAGGGGAGGTGGTAGGGGCTAGGTTGTTTGTTTACGGGAACAAAGCGATCCATTTAAAAGAATGGAATTGCCAACAAACCTGCTTTTGACTAAGCATTTCAAAGAGGAAAATATGGTAAGATTTGTTCGTGCAAGAGCCGCGCAAACTTAGTTGTCCCACAGCTTTGTTTACCGACCTGTAATGAGTCCCTGCTTAGTGGCTTACAATAGATAAACACGAACACATTAATGCCACTTTTACTGAACCGTCATCGGTATGCCAATGTAAATATAATGGTTCGATGCCTCCATCTGATGTAAGAGTGTATTGCTCTCGAAGGCTGGAAAGCGTACAGCTCCTTGGATATAGACCAAAAGCATTGCGGTCCACTTGAAAGAGTTTAGGAAGAACATGCTATATTCTGTCTAAATGTGTTTAACCTCAAATTTATTAGATAAGCAAAATAAAATTCTAATAAGCTTGGCCCAAAAAGGAGAAAATAAATTAACAGGTTGCATTTTTGTGAAACATGCAAGACACCTCCTAAATTGCTTATCCTAGTTTGATTTGTGCTACTTCAACAGAAGTACGCTTAACTTACATCTTATCTGAGGATGCATTTCTGTAGTCTCATGGGCGTGAAACATTATTGTGGAAAGCCAATTCAAAATGGCACTTTTAGAGAGATGGTATTATACCAAATCTGACAGTTCATCATTTCACGCCCCTTTGCTCATCAGATAGGCTCTACTGATGATCAGTTTGCATTACTAATTTAAAAAAGGCAAAAATTACAAATAATTTGCCAGTTAGATGGCAGTGAATTTCGAATATCTTGATTCTAATTGAATGCAACTTTTTAATCAAATGAGTCAAACACGTGACCTTGAAATGATTGATGGATTTTAACTTGACTATTTTACTCGAAAATATAATTATGTCGGAGTGCATTACCTCCCCCTGTTAACGTTTTTCCCTGTTTTTATTAGGACTGGCTAAAATCTAGTCTGTAAGATGCAACTCGAGTTCACTAACATAGTACCCTTATTTTTTCCCGAAGTCGTAAGAAGTCCCGGTAGTCTGGCAGAAAATTGTGTCGCTGACGCAAGAAGGGCTGAGATTGCCGATATGATCCGAAGGCTGTGACACTGAGAGATTTAGGTGCTTGTGTAATCAAATGTAAAGTTAAATAATCTGTCAAAGTTTTACATTACGACTTCTTTTGTAAACACTGCAAATACTCGATAAAACTGTAGCCCATTGATTAATAATGAGTTAGATTGGGGGAACATTATGATTTATCAAAAGGATTCGATGTTCTTCGTTTGTCTATTAGCATTGGATATCATTTTTCGGCCTTTTTTTTATTTGTTTTGCATCGGGCCTGCGAATGTTCTAGAGTTGAGTATAATGGCAATATTTGACCATTGGAATGTCATAAGTACGCCTCTTGGTGGATATTGACAGCTAATTCTTCCTTGAGACAATAAAATGTCCTGGATTTGGTTGTCGGCTTTTCTCCACGACTCTACAATCGGAGGCGGTAAGCCCAAGGTTATATTTAAAGCTCTATTCTCGGTACTCTTAAATATGAGTCCCCCGTGTCAACCTTGACACCAGTATATGAGATAATTAAAATAACGTTTGAAACAGAATGGAAGATTATAAGACGACTTTTAACAAGCTGACAAGTCAATGAAATTTAAACTTGGACATCAATGTGAACCATTTGGTAGCCTACGTTGAAAATACTTTTCCGAGAGATGTTTTTCAAAACTGGAAGACTTTTCACAGCTGAAGCTTCCCATTTGTTGGTATAGGTGGTGACACCCTAAACATCACAGTGTGAAGATTCTAGATGATTTTTCGTCCTATCTTTTATCTCCCTGGGCTGCATTCTGGTTTTAGCAAGAGAATGCGGCATCAGGTCCTCTAGTAGTTTGAAGTCGCTTTTCTGATGCTACGAACTCCCCAAACATGATCTCACTCCATTGCATTATGTGCTAGGGAATTTGCTTTAAGATGCTTATAACACTCCATTAAATTTGATGCTTAGTCAATATTGTTGCCCTGGTGAGTGACTCACACTAGTGAGATTTGTTTCGGAATGTAATTGTTTTCTTGTAGAGATGATGGGCTGCCGGTAAAGAAGAAGATAGCCACACGTGAGACAACTTGTCTCCTCAAGAACTGGCTCTATGAGCACCGCAAGAATCCCTATCCCACCAAGGAGGAAAAGGTTATGCTAGCCACAGTGACGCGCATGAATCTCACCCAAGTATCCACCTGGTTTGCCAATGCGCGACGACGATTGAAAAAGGAGAATCGACTGACCTGGAGTGCCAAAAATCGTACACTCCCACCTCAGCCTTCACCACCACCACCATCGTCAACCTTGCAATCTCTACCGTCAATGTTTTGGAACGAGGATTGCAGCATTGTTAGATCTCTGGCCACTCAGGTCCATTCCATTCTGTGGTCTCAAGTAGTGAAAGACATCAGATCCCGCATGGCGTCGAACGAAGTAGAAAAGGAGGCAGCTTTGGAACCGACTTCAGCGCCACTCCCGCCACCCCCACCCCTACCTCCTCCACCATCTTCGACAAAAATCTGGTCACTGGCAGCGCTAGTCGAGGAACGACCACCTTACAAAGAACTTTCTGGTGATAAAAATTGATGATAATGAAGAAGACTCACGTACCATTGATAATATTGAGTTTGCTACCTTTCCTCCTTAAGAAGTAAGGAAAAGAAGTTACACGAGTCGAGCATGGTCATAATGGCGTCTTTTTGAGTCAAAGTTGAAGATTTCCTCCCGATCTCTCAGATTCTTTGCAAATAAATGGTTAAACTAATTTATGATTTCAAAATTATTCCATTTTTTCCATAGGTTAGTCTATAAAGGAACTAAATTTGACCTCCCTAGTAAAGCCCTTGATAGATTTTCCCTTGACTCTGACAAATTGACAGCATAATTGTTTTAAAATAATGAATCATCCCATTCTAAATGAATTTGCTCGGTTAGTGAAGGAAAAGAACCCGTTGGAACCATTCAGCCTGATGGTTGATTTAAAACGATTTAATAATTCGTAACTTCGTACTACTAAGCTGGAGATGGATGCTTTTCTCCCTTTCCCATCATAAGGTCTAGCTTCTACCCACCTGTGGTGGTAATTCAAGCAGTGCTACAGCTGTCAAGCGTGTCTGTCACATTACCGACAGCACACATACCATGTGGGGTCACTGCAGACACCGATGGTCAAAATTCCAGGCAATGCTAGCAGTGACCATGTGTGCATGAACAAAAAACAGCCTCTTGTCACCTATCAGGAGAGCGTGGTACCTGGAACCTGTGGATGTCGTCTCGTGCCTACCGCCGATACGACGTTCTACCGCGCGCCCTTACGGAGTGATGGAAAAATGAGTCAAAAATCCCATTCCTACGTATTGGGAAACCCATGAATTTTAAAATCCCGGTCCACCTCGCACAACACTGTTTGCCTATTGGTCGCAACTCGGCCAGTCAAGTCCGTCACTTCTCGTATTGGTTTGTCAGGCTGTTTGACGCTTGTATGATGATAGTGATGTTGCATTTGTACAAAGCAATGACTACAAACAAGTAAAATAGAGCATTTTATGTCCTCAAGGCTTGATAAAACGTTTGTCAAAGCATGAAAATGTTAATCATTTTCTTCCTCCCCAACATATTGTCGTCTCCATTTGATGACTTAGGATAGTGTCAACTGTTCAATAAATTTTACGCTCTCAAACGAAGTAATGACACCGCGACGATTGCGAATTCATTTAGGTGTCATTTGTGGCATTATTCACTCGTGTCTAGACACAGTCCGGTTCCCCTCGAAATCGCAGTCACTGTTGGCCCCGCCACTAGAACTTACGATTAAAGGTTTTTAGGGAATCTAGGGAGTAGGAAACTAAATACTCGGAAGTGGAAATTCGCCTTTATACAGGAAAACAGACGACGGGACCAAGTCATGTGGAAAGGTCACGGTTACATTTATAGACTAAGAACAGTGCTGAACTGACACCTCGAAAGTTGTGGTGGAGCAAGTTTTGTCAGTGTGCTTGAACCATCCAGGGATGGCGTTCATTAACCTTTCTGGATGTAGGGTTTCCACCAGTGATGGTGTTATCCTTCATCGCCTGCGAAATTTTGCTATGCCGCAGGTCACACATCTATCAGGCGTTCAAAGGGCTAGATGTTTGTTTACAGGAATAGCTGATGTAGGCTGGAGTGACATGAGAATGAAAATTTTGGAATGTTTACGCCCTCCAAGCGTCCCTCTACTGGGTCGATACGCATCCCCTGTGATAATAGGAATTGAAGAGCTTTACTTGCATCGATGTTCGACAAAAGTCTGCAAACTGTCGATTCCTGCTACTTCGAGTATGGGTTCATGAATGGGACAGATAAAACTGGCTTCAGTAGTACCGCGAAATCATAAGCCATAGCTTGAATGAAGCGCTCCTCAGACTACTGTCTCCAGTAGTTGCCCTACTTTCGCCTACCTAGTCGGTTACCCCCCTTTGTTCGTCTATCTGTCTCTTCCTCAAGCCATCCATGCACCTACCTGTCTACTTGCCCATTTGCTTATCTACCTGCCGGTCAGCCCACACAGCTCTCATCGCTGGATCATGATCTGGCCGATCAAACGACCTCTCGAATCAACAAGTGTATCAAAACTGACTGCTACACTTACTGAAAATCAATTTCATCCATCTTATCTATTGCCTGAATCTCAGTACCTGTGTTCCTTGTGCCCGGATCCTTGCCATCTTGATGAAGGTTCCAAGCGCAGCCCATTTCCCTCTCGATGTCAGTCCACCTCTCTCCCTTTATTCTGCGTACAGCTTATTTGAGATTAATTTTGTTATAATTACCCACTGTGATGGAATCGGGCACCTACACCACTGTACAACGTTCTAAGGCCTCTACAGTGTGTTCTAGGGGTAGCAGTCACACTACTACCGTGTCGATCACTCCATTTGTTGGCGTATTCCTTCATTCGTTTGTTCTGTTGATCGTTAGCTCATTAGGCAATTCCATTTGGCTCCTACTTCAGTCGAATTGAGAGAATTTGGAAGTCCTCACGTAGTTAATAATATAAAACGGAATAATACTCTTATCATACAAGCTGACTGATTGTCAAAAGTTACAGCTCAATTAACTAACTTGGCAATGATGGGTTGGAATCCTGGGAGTGTGAGTGGTTAACATGAATCAATTAAAGCACAACGACACTCAAGTGGCATCTTTGGTAGCTGCAGTAGCGGGTGACGTCGTGATTATATGGAGGTGTAAAACGTTACTTTTACCCGTAAAGGTGGCAAAAATGAGAAGAAAGCCTGAGGGGTAGTCGGGTTGAAAGATTCCGATTGTTCTCGCGGTGGACACGGAAAGCTCATAAATAACCATTGTCATAAATACGAATTGCATTTGCGTAGAGCTATGCAACGTAAACCTTAGGCTTAACAATAGACGATGTGTAGTTGGTAAGTTGGTTACCTTTTTGGCAGACAAGGCAAGAGAATAGCCAAGTTTTAAATTCCAGAAAGACTATCTTTGTGGTCTCAAATTTTCAGCAAACATAATAAACACGTCAAAACCTAGTATTTTACTCATTAATGAATTTCTTATGTAAAATTTTACGCAAGTGAGAGTTAACCTCTAAACTAGCTACTTAAATAGTAATCCACGAAATTAAGTAGCATAGTTTAGATTTCCCAATCGGACAATCCAATTACATAATTATGTAAAAAATAGACTTTGATGCTTTATGTTCACATTTACGGTGCCTTCAAAAATTAACCTATGTGTATCCTCAAAAGCTAGGATGCTCGTTAGCATTTGTACACGAATAAACCTACAGTGAAAGGTGCGTAAAGTTCGTTGTTGTGTACATTATAAGGTTTAAATAATATACATCTGACCTTCTAGTAAGGCTAAATTTAAAAAAGCGTAATACATAATTTCTTTCACATTGAAGATTAAAACATAATTTGGTTTGGACTGACAAAAAAGCGTGTTTTAGATCCTTGTGATTCGTTCATTTCCCAGATTTATCTATAACTTGGATGTGTTAGTTGGTCTAGTAAGAGGCCAAAAAAAAGCTGCGTTTGTTTCTTTTAAGTCCGCTTAAGTGACTTGCGGCAACTTGTCGAGACGTGTCAGCTGCACGCATTCATTTAGGTACGGACGTTGTCAAGCACAGCTGGCTAAATGTCATTCCACTACCGCGACGGTATTCCTCAATGAACTCCGTCCTTTTCTTCTGCCACTTCAAAATTAGTTTGCATAAGTGCTAACTTAATTAGCTCCATCCTCTTTGAGAATTTTAAGGCTGATGGGCTGCAAAAGCTTTTCGTTAAGTATCTTGTTTGGAAAAGGTGAGAAACTCCTAGCCAAAAACGGACTGTTTACTTCTGTCGGGTATCACTCAAAGGTAGGTGTCTCGTGTTCAGGAATGCCCTTCACTCCTGATCACGGGAAAATATGTGTTATTGTTGATTAATACTCTATAACCTTGGTCTCCTAGTCGCCAAAAGAATGGGGATCCAGAGAGCCAGGGCAGCCACAATGGGAAACGCGAAAACGCTGAGATCGTAAAATGGTAATAGGTTAGGTAAAAAGCCACTTAGGGACTCTACCATTAAACCCCCTGTCTAGCGGTCCGGCCTTTGGACCATGCCAATGCATTCATGCGCAATGCATCTTCTGTCCGCCGTCTCCCCCCGTCTTTGAGGAAATCTCGGAGCGCTGCAAGATTATAGAAAAATTTTCCCGTGGTAAAAAAGACGAGAGGAGTAACTCCAATTATTACAACGACGCTGTCTTCTTCCCCAAACATGAATCCATGCAGTTACTGTCAGTTGATGACAGTGAGTAGGATCAGTGTTGCCCAACATTTGTGCCTATGCATTGGGCATCCCTTCGCGCAAGCATCGCTTTTCTCTATTTTCATTCCTCGTCTAGCCATATCTTGTTGCCTGACATTGAACAAATTTCCTTCCTTCTCAGAGGAGGAGAATATGCTTTGAAGAAGAAGAAGAAGAAGGGGCGCGGAGTGGAGAGAAGCGGAAGGGAGGGGAAATCAAAGCACTGACAAGACTGTCACAGTGCCCAGCCAAACTTTTTCCTTATCAAAGTACAAAAAATCACCTGAACAACTTTTATTAAGGCTTTATCTTATATGGACCTCAAATTGTTTAGCTCATGTTTACTTCGACCAATCACGAAGGCCTATAAAAGAAACCCATTTTAAAAGCTCAGTAGAAGTTATATAATTTTGCTTACATTAAAAAAATCTTTAAAATGCCTTATGGTTGCAGCGATTAACTTTTCTGCTTTACTATCACGCCTATTTAAGGAACGATATGGTGGGCTGATTGTAGCTTTTCTAGCGTTTAAGGGTGGGCAGGTGAAATCCTGAGCTTCAATCCTACAGTCTTTCATGGTGAAAAGATTTAAACTTTTTTACAATATCCTATTTCTGCCCAACTCCCAAGCACAAACGCGTGAGATTACAGCGTACGTGTGAGTCAAATTAATTGTTGACGACGATTCGTGTCTTCTGCTAGCTTGGCAACCCTTCTCCCTCTCTCCTTCCCCCCAAACCTCTATCTCCGTGTGCTGTATCGTAGCGGTGTGCGAACGACTGCATGTTCATTTGCCTAATTGAAGTTGAGTCGGGTTGAGTAGAGGGGCAGGGGGAAGGGAAATTAGGAGATGGGGTGAGGGGCAGGAAAGACCATTGGACCGACCAGTGACAGAGTGGCAGAAAGGTGGATTGTGATAGCAGCGTCAGGTGTGTGCGCGCGTGTGTGTCTGCGTGTGCGAGTTCGTGTGTAGTGTCAAAGCCGTTAAGCTTGTCGTCGGTGTATTTGTGGTGGGAATGCTAGTAGTCGTGGGATGGGAACGAGCAACACCCCGTCCCGCGCCACCCCTGTCCTGTCCTCTACTCTAATCACGATTCTTTCTCCCTTTCCCCTCCCCTTGCCTCCCATCCCACCCTCTACTCGCAAGCGCGAGAGCCCTGTCTACTCAAAAATCGTGTCACCGTAGCTTAGCCAAGGGTGATAAATGAATCTGTTGAGAGGACAAACAAAAAAATGGTCAGGTGAAGATTGCCATGCATGAATTCGATCAGATTTAAAGTGTGATGTGTCGCAAAGAGGGACCAAAATGTTAAAATACTTTAAAATCTTTTGGTCTTTGGCCAATCATAAAACAAAAAGGGGGTTTCAAAGCAGAATAGGTAAAAGTTGCAGGGCTAAAAGAAGAGGATTGAAGAACAGCGCGACGTGAGTGGTTGGAGAGGTGGATGGATTGGGAACGGGTGGACACAAGATGGGTAAGAGGACCAAAGCTAGCTTCTATCCTAGTTCTAACCCCTCATTGTTGGAGCAGAGCCTCACTCGAGAAAGCTCTTTTCAGTTTCTTCCTTTAGATGAGACCCATGAGTGTGAAATGATGCATCAGACTTCACCCTCCAACCGACACGTGACTATCTTACAAGCTCCGCATTTATATCAACTTTGCCTTGACAAGGCCTTTGCGGTAGGAGGCACACAATGTCAAGCTAGAGACACCTACATGTTGACCACTTGTGACAACGCAGCTTCACATTGCACCAATCGGAGTGGGTCATTCTGGTTGCGTGATTTATTTAATTACGGTTGCCATCCCTGTCGTATGGGTTGTGGCGCTGCCAAACACGACTACAAACTTACCTTCTGTGTTGACTACTACCTGCCTGCCTGAGTGATTGAGTGATTGTCTGATTAATCAGTGTTCGCCTTTCTCCCTTGAAATCTGTTCAAGTCCAAGTGCGCCTTGACAGTAAGGCTTCATCCTAGTGACACCCTTAAATATACTCACCTTCAGTTACTTGTAGTTGTACTTGTAGGAGGTTCGACATCTTTTTTGGCCTTTTACGATCAGAATAAAGATTTAACTGATTTGTTGATGCATGCAAATGTGGGGCCTCCGGTCCTGTCCCTTTGGCAAGGGCGCATCCCAATTATCACACTTGTCACAGGCTATTGAGTGGCATTTTCTGCGAGGCGGCAACTTCTTTACTGCAATGTAGTAAGTAAAAAGTGTTATAATGTCTTGTTGGAATGGAAGACATATGGCAAACGTCTACAATGTCTTGGTCTTATTGACTTCCCCCAGGGTATAAACCCATTTTCTAAAGCGTCTAGCTTGTCCCTTAAGGCGTAAGAGGTTCTGCATCCCTAAAAGAAGGTGTTCAAATTAAACTACTGACAAGGGCAAAATTACATGTTACGGTTGACAGGCCGCAGTGGGAGGAATTGTTATTAACAAGAAAGAAGGCATAAAGTTAAAATAAATCGCAAAATGTACAGGAGACGTCAGGGATAATGTGATGCTTTGATTGGCCGCTCAGCTGCCGGGAGTAACAGGCTTGGGTGTTGCGAGTAGTCCCACTATTCTCAGTCCACAGACGTCACTTTCGCCACCAAAAGTCTGCCCGACCCTAGACCCCTAATTAGGAACCAACTTTTTTATTCCCAAGACTTTGAAATTTCGAACGACATCTGTCCCAGGATGGCTCAAGTGCACTAGGGAAACTCTTCCATACGAAGTTTGCCACCAGATGCTGGTCCCAGCAGTAAACCGTCTTTCGGCAGCAAATTCTAAAGCTTTATCTTTTCTGATAAGATCTGAGTGTTTTGATTGATTTGAACATTTTGTAAAGAATACAAGACGCTTTCTGCTAACAATGACAACTACTTGAGACAAGGCTTTAGTAATTTAAGGGTGGTGAGAAATAAAATTGGAATATAGGAATGAAAAGGGAAGCATGAAATTATGATTCAATATCTCCACTGAAAGACTAAATGTATAATGTGGATAGATAGATGGTTGAATCGAAGCGAGATGGCTAGGTGAATGGGTAGGCAAGCTTCATCCACTTTCAGATGGCATCTGCTAACCCTCTCGTACCCACGTCACTAAACTCGAAAGTTCGGTTTCAACTTTTGTGTCACATGAATGCGCCTACCCGTCACATTGACTTTGGGGACGAATTGTATCCAAGTGACTGGCAAAGATTGGTCAGTAGATCAGTGAGTCCAAAGGTTGTCAGGCTCTATTTACCAATCCTCTGCTCAGCACCGTCAGCTATTCACAGTACAACGAGTTAAATGTAACACACGCAACTGAGAGCAACAAACACTACCCATCACCATTCGCAAACTAAAACTTAAGTTCAAATGTTAATAAAAGCTCTCCTTTGCGCTGCCCTCTGTCTCCTTCCCATTGCAGGTGGGGAACACTTTTTTCTCCTCTCCATTTTATGCGCAAAAAGCCACCATTATTATCCTTAGTTAACAATGACCATATACAATCTTGTCTCACTATTTAATTCTCACTTGAATGTATTTTTTGCCTGTTTTGATTTCTTTCATGATTGCTGATTCAATTTAACGGTAACTCAAACAGCTACTGAAATGTATTCAGCGTACCTATGTACGTAGTGGTTTGGAGGAGTGTTTAGTTATTTTGACATCAAAATCTCCTAGAGCCTGATTGAAGGTTCAATATTTTAATCCGTATTCTTCTGCATTGTAATCCTTTGACTATCATTTCTATGTTTAAGTCGCCTTTTTTGCTGTGTACCACCTCAAAAATGGCGAGTTTTCGGATCACGCGACAACACTTTTTAAGATATCTTGTTATAAATATTGAGGATTTATGACTAGATGACTGAGAGTTTCCTCATTCCCGTAGGTAAATGAGGTAGGATGTAGGTCTTTCGCCAAATCATCTGCGGTTAGCCTATAAAGTGTTGTATTTACATGACACTTCTCCAGCCAATCACACGCCAATCACTGCTCAGTCAAAAAGTTATTCATCTACACCACAGCTTTTTTAATGTTTGAGGAAGAAAAAATTGGTGTGATTTGTCTGCTAGTAGTCAAAAGCCAACTTCGGGAGTGGAAGAGATTCCTTCCAAAAGCTCACCCAAAATTTCCACCTGAAATTTTAACACAGTCCATTTTATTGTCACAAAAGCGGGTTTGAAGTTAAAATTGAAATGCAAACTTCGTTGGAGAAATCAAAGGAGGGAATCCCTACATGGCGTAAGAAAATTGGGAAAAAGGCGGCGTGAGCGTGTGTATCAGAAAATGGCAGTGACTGCCCACATAACATTATAATTGCTTGATGGAATTCATTTTCCCCTATCTTGCTAATTGAAAGCGCTTCTTATCTGATCTAGCAACTTTTTAATAAATTTTTGCCTCCACCGAGTGCGTGAAAATACCAGAAATGTGTAATTTCCTGTGGAAGTCACTCCTCTCTCTCATAGTAGGGGATGCACGTTCTAGTAACTAGAAGTCCAAGGTTTCCGCCACGAACTGTGCGCTGCGTAAGTGCTAAGCCGTAGGCGTAGGGGCGCGTCTAGGGATGACGCTGCGTGCATAGGCCCTGATGTCTAAGCCGGCAGCTAGTGTCTGCGCTTTCGTCTAGCCGACGTGAGTCACCCCTGGGTTAGAGCGTCACGGCCCTGCTTGGACTGGGGACACGTCCAACCTGCACACACCTTTCCACACCCTGAAGTTCAAGGGACCTCAATACTGTACTAAATTTTGTAAACTCTAGTTTACTAATTTGCGCTAGCTGATGGGCTATCAAATGTTTAGAAAAGGATTTTAAATGTATTTTGTGTCCTCAATTAGACTGGGGTCTTATGAAGACTCAATCTTACTTTTAAGTCTTTTGATTTTTACGCTTAAGCCACAGATTCCAACCAAACCTAACGAAATTTTTGCATAAAGGGTGTCAATTTCGTGGAACGCTTTAATGTCTTGGCCCGTTAACTCATGCTACTTACTTAAATTAAGTAGGTAAGTAATGGTCAAAACGCTTCTGTCTCTAAGGTTATATTGAATTCCTCACCCGATCAACTCACTTGTTTCCATTTATTTTGGCATTCATCTAAATGCAAAATTGTAGCCTATGTTTGCATTGCAGAATTATCAAACTATTCGTTTACATTTGACGTTTCTTTTTTCCGCTGTTTGTGGGTATTAGTATTTCATTTTTCTTCCTGAAGCTGAGCTTAACTGGATCCACCAAATCCACCTCAATGAATATCACGCCTACAAGAGTAGGAAGTTCCTTCTATGGCATCAATTCTAACTGCGAGATCGGCCTATTATTAAATAAGAATTTTCAGCTAACATTTCTCTGCCCACCGTTATCTGTTCACTTTCTCCTTTGCTGTAGGCATTCCTTTAATAAATACGACAGAAAGTGTTGTGTCTCCTTCTACGGCAATAACACTTAATGCAACGGGAACAATCACTGGAACGAACTTTACCACAGACTACATTCCTACCACATCATCAACATCGAATGAGACAATCGAGTGGACAACAGCCGTTATTACAACAGATTTCCCGGAGATCATCGTTTTTGTAGACGAGAAAAATCCGTCTGCACCACCAAATTTAAACGCCAGCTCTTCGGCCAAGGATTTTAACGAGAAGTTCCAAAAGGCGGAGAAGATTGGAGCCATAGCCGGTGGTGTGATGGCTGTCGTTGTCTTTGGCATTGTTTTAGCTATCTACTTTCTTTATCGAAAGTACCACGGAGAGTCAGTAAACTTTTGAAGAATCAACGCCCTTCTTCCTCCTATTCATTCCTCCTTGCCAGATAATGTGGAGACAATTCGTGCGAAGTGGCTTCTATTCTTGCTAAATTACCCACTTTGTTTTGACATTATTTATGTCTGGAAATAAATCAGATTAATGTAAAATTAGCACAAATTTGTTGATGTTAAGCCCGGTCTTGTTCTGACGTTGACAACAATTCAACACGGCTGGCAGACTTGATAATAGCGATGAAATTTAGAGAAAAAACATTCAAATGCGGCTGTTTGATGTTGTGACGCGCGATCCACTCCTATAAAACCTGATTTGAATAGAACCGCTGAGAAAGTGGAAGAATAAGGAATATAAGCAGAACTAGAACTTGATGTCCTCGCGACCGAAGGCGCTCACACGTCGGTGTAGGCTCTCGCCATGTCTTGATCAACATGATCAGCGCTCCACCACACCGCTTACTCTTCTACGCCCGCCATCACAACAGCAGTTGAATGGACGGAGGACAGTGGCAAGGCAAGAGCGAAAGCTATGTCAT
Organism: Taenia solium; assembly: GCA_001870725.1. NCBI lineage: Eukaryota > Metazoa > Platyhelminthes > Cestoda > Cyclophyllidea > Taeniidae > Taenia > Taenia solium. Next base: position 52,855 of record MIEF01008390.1, read on the forward strand.
AGCATTTTCATCGCTTAAGGATAACTTTTCCATTCACCGTAGGCTTTTTCTGTCCCCTCTTTCATGTTAAGTAGTCTTTATTTTAATTTAAATTAATTTGGCTATGAATTTTTTTCCTTATAATTTGCATAGACCTGCTGTGCGGTAAACTCTTCTTGGCCTATCATTCCTCATTCCCTACGCATTTTCATTACACCATCTCAGTGAATCACCGTGTTAGTAATGCATGCAAATGAATTGCTAAGCCCTCATCTACACTTGACATACCTTTGCCAGCACAGTTGTTTATTTCCATCAGTTACATGCGTTTTTTGCTTTAGTTTCATCACAAAGTGTTAAAAGGTTGAGGAATTTGCATCGCCTTTTGGGGTTTATTGCACTGTGCTGGAGCTAATCCCGCCAATCTACAAAAAGATCATAAAATGGAAACATACATTCCGGTAGCATAAAACTTTTTTAGCACTTTGGAAGTCCACGATCGCCTTATTGATTGGGGTGATTTATAATTTGTTGATTTTTCACCCAAATGCCACTGGCAACCGACCACTCACCCTCGAATTGCGGTCCCAGAGCTGCATCTCCTTAATTCTGTGCTGGAATTTTACTTGGATTGTTAAATAAAGGAGTTGTGGAGAAAGAGAACTACTATGTTCCTAGCTCTTGTGTCAGCTGCCACTTGGCAGCACTGTCTCGTGATCCGTTTTCTGAGGGGGACCATAGGTCGCCCTCCCCCCCCAAATGGTAACCAAGCAGTTGCATTTAACTTTTTAATTTTCTTTTAAGCATCACAAAGGAGCGGGTAGCTCTTCAAGGTTAAGTTAAGCCTGAGAACACCAGTGATCACCTCACAGGTTTTAAGTCTCCGATGCCAAAGACAAGACTAACGCCCTTTTGAGTGCTGAGATGCAGACTAAAAAGTGGAGCAAAACATTTCAGCTTATTCACATTAACCTAATAGTGGTGAAATGTGAAATTGCAGACGTATTTGCACAGTCGCATAATTATGTGTAGAAGAGGGTGAAAGAAAGGCGGTGGATGCCGATGGCTGACGAAACTTTGATTTATTAGGGGTCAGTGAAATGTCCTCAAGGAATCTTTTGAACACCAACTTTTGGGGTTTCGTTATTATGGGTGTTCAAACTGTTCATGATATAAGATTTTTTATCTAAACTTCATGCGTTGAGATGATGTGAGGTATTTGAAGGCTAAGTTATTGGTCAAAATGTGCTTCTAATTCTGATTTACGCGGTAAATTTTGCATATGGTCGTTTAAGTGGGACACTAAGAAGCCGTGATTAGGCGCATCATCAAGGAAATGGTGAATTGTTAATGTATGGAAGGTAGAGGAAGCTGCAGGTATGACCTGTCTCCCCTTCCCCCAGGGCGAAAGTATAAGTTGTGTAGTGTTGGTATGACACAGAGGATAGTCGAATACTCATTCTATGCTATTGCATCTGTAGGTACTTACGAAGAAAATTTTAGCCACTTTGAAGGAGGACCAAATGTTATTGTATTGAAATTAGAAAGCCCTCTCCCACTTCGTGTGTTGCCTATTATTCTCTGTAACACAAAAGGTCTAGGTAGATAAACCTGGAAAATAACGCTGATGGCAGAGGAGTGAAAATGCGCCTCACCGCATGGGCATAACCGCTTGCGCCGATGCTTCAAATAAGGCCCACACCCGAAGAGATTGACTAGACGCTAGCCGAAAAACTACAGAATTAAGACTTTAGCTGTATACGCTCAAGGCTGAAATGCCTTACAATAGATGAGGTACTAAAATCACAGCGAATTTTGGTAGTTTGACCCACTTACTTCAGTCGTCACACATATGTGACGCTACGTATTTCCTATCCAGACTGGCGCGTCAAACCTGCATAGTAAATGTGCCTGAAGATTAGTGAACAGCTATGCAACTGTGATGGTCCCACTCACATCTTCGACCCTAGTTGTGAACGTGACTACGTGGAGTCAGATTACGCCTTAAAAAAACACTCAAAAAGATGATAGTGCACTTCATATAGGTGGCTCAGTGGTAGCAAAATACCTGTCAAGGATAAACAGAGATTAGTGAAATGGCACGAATCTTAGGCACTACCTTGACTGTACAGATAGGCTCGACATCTCTCACACAAAAGAATTTGAAAAGACCTATTTGATCTAAGAACAAATTTATTCAAAACAATAAGGCGAATGGAAAAAAAGTGGAATCTTGGGTTAAAACTGCAGAGAACATATTGATCATCAATCATTTATGTCATTGTTTGTCCAGGAAAACAGTTTTGTTGTCAATGCTGATCGCTGTTTTGGCCCTGGAAGCCAACGACCCGAATCCATCTACCCTCGTTCGCCTCTCACCATTGTTCCCTTACTCCCACTTTTATTTCTCCGGAGGCAGTGTGATTGTCGAAGCGCCGTCAACGAAAGGTGATGAGATTCAGGGACAATGCTTTCTCATTCCTTTCTCTCCATCCTGTCCCATCTAAGACGCAGCTTATCTCACCCGTGGGTGTTATAGCCTGAGGTCGACTAAGTACCTCTCTCGAAAACGCTAAGTTGAAACAATTTGACATTACACTTGATTAAGGGGTTTTACTACAAACGCTTAAAATTATCCTAAGAATGCAAAATTTGGTTACATCAACTTTATGGCACCACCCCACTAATTCAGCATTTCTCGGCACTCCAAAAACCGCAACTTCAAACGCCTCATCAACCACCAATCCAGTTGTCTTCGGGCTGACCTTGCAACCTTTCCAATGGGTTTGAGTGGAATTTCATGCTACACGCCTCCGAGAGTAAACTTTTATCTGGCCAATCCGAAAGGTGAGCTGTTGGTGCATGACCTTTGAATGCAAATGAGACGCGCCAGCCAAGTGCGCAGGCATCTCACGGTCCGCTGCCTGAGGGGAGGCAGCAGTCGGATTGTCTCTCTCTCGCCTCACGGTTGACGGTGGTGAGTCAAGCACCTCAACCTCCTGTACGCCTTCCGTCCGCATTTCTCTCACTTTTTTATCATCCACTTTTCATTTTTTTTCATCAAAACATTTCCGATACCCCCGATGTTTTAGTTACCAACCGCCGCCGCCGGTGCTCATAGTTATAACCCAGTCACTTGGTTAGTTTCTTTCGGTGCTGTAAACCTACTTACCTCATTGAAGTATCCACCATTTCTTATGCCTGTAGTATAACAAGAGACGAACTAAGTAGTTGCCAAGATTTTAATCTGGATCTATCAGTCACCACCTACATCTCTATTTACTATTCCCAACCCCCCTCCTCCAAATTACCTCGTCTAAAGGGATCAGACAACCTCGAAACTTCTGAAGTCATTGCTTTTGAAGTGCGTGGTACTGTAAGTTGTGCTTTTTTATTTGCATGAGCTTCATCTCAGTATCTCTGAGAGGGTGCTTGACAGTAAGTTTCATAAGGGAATAAAAATGAACTTTTTGCTCTTTAATGCGACATTGAGCCAGTTTAGGCGCGCACACATGCAAACAGGCGGTGTCTCAACAAACTGTTTAAAAGGCTATTTTAAAGCAGCCTACATTTTGTGCTAATCTCAGAGGCTATAAGTGATATGTCTAGCCTAGCACTCTTCCCGTATTTTGTCAAACGTTTTGCAAGAACAGCAAGTCATAAAATCCGCTGTTCAGGTTTGATTTGAAGATCACCTTCTGATCAGCTAGTAACAACGATTCTGTGCGTGTGTGTGTGTGTGTGTGTGTGATTTCGACCTGTCAAACGGGATGCAATGGTAGACAATAAAAAAATTTTGATTTTTTTTTACTTTTTAAGAGACCACTCATAAATCGGTCTTAGTTCTCATAGCCTCATTCGGTATGTGCATTAACCCAGTCGGCACATTTAACTTACACCAATCAAAGGGACTGAAAAGAGAGTTTGAAATTTTATGCCGTCATGTGACTTCATTCCCACAGCTTGGAGTGATAAGAACTTTCTTAGATGAGTCAAAATTTTGAGTATTTATCATTTAATGCAGTGATGGAAATAAGGGGCTTTAGCCACGGTGAGTCTTGGTCTACGTGCGAACCGTTGGGTCCCCAGTGAAGTAAGATACATCATATCTTTCGCCATTAATTCTGTTTTGTATTTTCTTTCTTACCCTTTTTAATATTTGCATAATGCATGGCCCCTGTGCCTAATTTATATGTAATTGCGCAATGCTAGGAGCCCACAAGAAAGATTTTCTTCGCCCTTGGGAGAGGTGTGCTCATCTATTCATCACCGCGACCCACGAAACCCTTAAAAGTGAAGTGTACAAAGTAGAGACAAATTTTTCAGCTTCCTGAGGTGTGTCGTAATCTGATAAGGTGATGTATGCGTTACTATCGCTAAAATTTTTTGGTGTATGTGGATGTATGTGGCATGCGTTGCTTTCACCACGAATGGGCACATGATAAAGAGTTGCTCTCTCCACCGTGATTGGTTGCTCCTCCGCATAGATCAGGAGGTTTTGAGCCTCTCCAATTTAGCGTAAAGATTTGTCACTTTGGATTCGCTAGCAGGAATTGAAGCATGCAGCGTCAAAATTGTACGTTTCTCCCATTTTCTCTTCCCATATTCATAGCTTTTGGCTTATTTTCCAAGGAGAAATTGCACATACTAATCTTTTGAGTTGATTGCTTGAGTACCATTCCGCTGTCGATTTATAATTCTGCCTACTTTTGAATGCTGATCCGATGCAGTTTTGACAGCTAGTTAATGAATGACAATTTGAAGTTGTTTTCTAATTCTGCCAGTATAATTATGAAAGCACCTATATCTTAGCATCTTTGAATTGCAAATCTGAAATGCTTTTAGAAATGGATTGATGTTTTGACAATCTCCCCAGGTATTTCCACTAGCTGTAAAGAACCCACTCGAAGTGGAAACATCTAAACAACTTGGGCCATTATTAAATGTCTCCACTTGGAGGCTTTTTTGTAGACACTGAAGGGTGACATAAAAATGGTGGCTGTCTATTGGCTAGCAGCCAGTCAGAGTCATGGCTACTCACCCGCCGCATTTAAATGCTCACCCATGCGCAAAAGCACACCCAAAGTTTACACACATTTATGGAAGGGGTTAGGTCATCGTTAAAATGGAAAACATGGAGAAAATGTTCTCCCTAACCAAATCCCGTGAGTCATGCATTTGTCGCTTAAGCCTCACGCACCATTGACGTATTTTGGCAGTTTATATTTAATGACAAGCTTCTAGAAAATTATACCTTCTAGATCTGCCCCGTTTGGCTTAATAAAAAAGGTGGTTCGCCATTCTTTTACAGCATTTTTCGTTAATAAGTCGTCTTTTGTTGACTAAGTGTAAAAACTACCTAAATTTTCCCTGCTTCATCCTGCAAAATTGTCTTGAGCAGCGATATGGTCGTCAACTTGGCGCCATTAAATGACCTTGCAACTTAATATTTGGCATTAAACCATTGGACTTCTTTTTACACCTCTTTGACCTCGGTCCAGCACATCCATGAGCATTGACCAATCAGGTGGCAGTACTGGGGGTTGTGGATCGATTGCTACAAGACGATTGGCTGAGATGGCTCATGAATAAAAATTTTTATTAAAAGATTTTCGGTGATACTTTTGAATAGGTTGCTAAGATGTTTATGCCACTGAACATGCAACTGAGCGTTTGAGGCACTGAAACTACCAGTGCATAGTACTGACTTCGCTCATATTAGAAGTTTAGAAACCATAAATGCGAATGAAACGAGAAATTTTGCAAGACAGGGCTCTAAAAAATTTCGCAGTTTTAATCAGAATGTGTCTTTGTGAAACTCGGAGAACCTCCTTCACAAAAATTACGAATGGAATAATTAGTAATGATAATTCTTAATTACTGAGGCAACTTCGCATCCTAGTTTCATGGCCCCATAAAATGAATTTTTTACCCTCTATTCGTCTTGCGTAAAAAATAACGACATTCCTACTGCAATGTAGTCCTTACTTGAAGTCAAACACTTTAAATTTGAGAAGTACTTACTGTCGACCAATTAGTCGGGCAACCTCTTGTCAACAAGTGGGGTGGGAGAAAAAATCAAGGACCGATTAATGCTCTCAATTGACCTTTGGTGCGTCTTCCCTGAGTCGACTTTTTCCCCTCGATTAATCCAAACTATGAGGCATTTGCTCAAAGCTCGGGCAGCTGGTAGGTTAGTAGTTTGCGCTGAAAATTTGACATTTTTAGGCTTAGATTATTTTTACTTTATTCATTCAATTATTTACTACTGTCAGAAGGTTATGTTTCGGGCTTTTAGTTCTAAGTAGGCCTTCGTTTGATAAAAGGATGTCTGTATAATAGGAGTCTAGACTTATTCCTACTGGAGGTTGTTCAAACGCCTATTTGTTGAGACTTTTGGTGAGGAACTAAAACACTTGGTCTTGATTGCTTAACCTGATAGTTCTTAAGTTTTCCGAGGGACAATTCTAATGCTCTCTTGTTTAATGCCTCACCCTCTGTGTTTCCTGCACTGGTCATGAAAACTGGTATCTCATTACCGTCAGAAGATCTTTAAACCCAAAGGTGGTTATGGTGGGACTTATAGAGTCAAGTAAAGGAGCACGTAGATGCTCATGTCGATAAATTATTCTTTTTTAATGCTCCCTACCATGCTCATCGCACTTTGAACTCAGTACCATTTTAAAAGTGTCGGTTGGACATAGTTCAAAGGACTGCAGGCTATCTAATTTAACTGTTTTTCAACTTCTCGTAAAACCCGTTGTTTGTCGTTCGGAAAGGTTGGAGAATACGAGATCGTGTCGGTTTAAGGTTGAACAACGCTATTCTGGTGGTGGACCACTCAATGACGGGTTATTTGGGTTTGAAAGGCGCCCTATTTTTTAGTCCTAAAGGAGAGTTTGGTGTCGTTGAATAGAACGGACTCGAAATTACCTTGTTTAGAACTATAGTGAATGGTGATTCAAGGACTTCACATCTGTAACACCAACCGGGAGAGCCATGATGGAGCCTTCTGCTTAGATTGATTCCCCATATGACAAAAATTAAAAGACGACACATGTTCTTCACTTCTCTCACAGATGTTGTGTTCTTAGATTGTCTTTTCGACCGACTAGATAATACTCTTCTTTGTCCCTATGTCCAATGAATCTCTCACTATTTCGGAACCGGCTTCATACCTCATCCTTCATAAACCATTCTGGGAGTTTTACTGCTCAAGACAAAGCGTTTTATATCAGTGCAGCCAAAATTAAGATTGTATTTTGTTTGGGGAATGATGGTCACCCGTATCCGTGACGATCTCATTGCCGCCCTCTGCTTCATTGCTGCTTTTCAACCATCCAGTTGTCTGTCGAGGGATTTCTTAGTCCTCTCAGGCCATAGCAAGTTATAAAACTCACTCCAATCTTAACTGCATTTGTGTAGTTATTTGACTCCTCCAATCCCATTCTCATCCTTACTACCTACCAGGTTTCAGGACTTTAGTTTGGAGAAACTTTCAAACAAGCGATTTGGTATGTATCTCTGTAGAGTCCTGCACTTTCTGACACCTTGAGAGTTAGGCTTTTTTGAACAAAGCTAGTGAAGATGCCGCGAGATACACGAGTTTGGTGGCAACCGTATCGGTGACACAAAGGGGGCCTGAAAGACTTGTATCATCGGCATGCGCAACTGTAGAGTTGACTTACTGAGGTGTTGCAAGCCGCGCTACTGTGTTGCCTTGTGAGAGGTCATGTTTCATTAAAATGCAGTAATCCTTATCCTCTCCAGTTTGTTCGATTGCGCATTCCATTCCTTGATACCAACTTAAACTCAACTCAAGTTGGATGCATCCACGCCTCAGTATAAGTCGCCTTCTCACATTTTAGGCGGTTTAAGGTCTCTTGGGCTTGGGACTGCCTGTCGAGGGAGGGAACTGGTCTGTTTGATATGCTCTGAACTAGTTAGCCAGCCTTACCGCCCAGCTCACTCATTTATTTAATAGTTAAAAATGTGGTATTCTTGAAAATTCTTGATTATTTGAAGTTTTGTTTTTAAGGGTATCCCTACACTAAGGAGACGAATGATTAATTCCTGCCTGCGTAATAGAAGTTGCTTACGTCGTCAACAGGATAGATTATGGGAACTAGACCTCTTAATAAAGCCTCCCTTGAAAAGTTGCATAATGCAGCTATTACCACAGCATTAATAACATTGAATGGGATCATTAATCACTCACTATGAATCAGTATATCTCATCCACAATTTAGTCATATTAAAACCCACCTTCATCCTGTCAACTGTTTTCATATCATTCGATTTAAAGGGGTGGCTAATAGACAAAAGTTCTTGTTGGTAAAGCCATGAGGTCAACCAGAAACGAGTGAAACCAACAGCCATTCATATGACAGCTGATACGCATCTGCGATTGGTTGGGCAATGCGATTGGTCAGTTACTTGGTAAAATCGACTACTCTATCGATTCGAGACATTTCCTTCTTTTAGGAGCCTGCATTCTTGAGTTCTACATTCTTTACGCTAAATAAGGTGGTATTGGATAGAAATGGCAGTTGAATCACATCCGTGGTTGATTAAGAACCACGACCGTTCTATTGATTGGCGTGTCTGTCCATTTCCTCTAATAAAAAGCTCTGGTTTGCTTTCTGTTGCCACAGTTTTAGTTAGAATTATTCAGAAGGTGTCACTCACACAATTTTTTCTTCGTCCGAAAAGGAAAATCAAAACTACATCAGATTACACAGTAGCTGAAATGCAAATAAATCCTCTAATACATTTGCGCTATTGTCTGTAAAGTCTCGATGAAGGCATACATATGGCTAAATTATTCTGGGTGAGTTTGCAACACCTCGTCTGTGGCAGTAAGGTGCTAATCTTCATTCTCGTAGAAAATTCACCTTTTGTGCGGTTGCCCTGTACCACCGATGATGAGCTAATGAGGGAGCCGGGATTAGGCAGGCGTTCAACGCGTCCATTGCTCCCAAGGGTAGTCGCAAATGACTGAGATAAAGATAGACATTGAAGTATAGGCCTTCAACTGCCTTCATGACTTTCATACTGTCCAAATGTCTTATTGAGACTGAATGTCATTACCAGCGGTCTTAAGTGGGTGTGTCCGGTTGGTGCACGAACAACATATCCTTCGGCTATTGGCAAAGGGCAAAATACACAATTATCTCTTGTTATAGCATAGGTTTTCAAAGAATTACGAGGTTCGTTTTTCGCTTAGCATCCTCTTCACACTTAAGGTTGTTCAAAAAGTGTGATTATTCGAGTAGCTGATGTTCCCTCCACCTTCATTCTTGGAATTTTCTCCTTACAGCTAACGTAGGGAATAAAGTAAAGGGATTCTTTCAATCCCTTGGAAAAAAGAAGCCACCATCAAAACCATCACTGCAGGACTCTCAGTCAGAAACACCAATGTCCGGTACACCAACAGAAAAATCTTTATCACCAACCGTCGCTCTGTCGGCATCATCTTCCTTTCGAGCGGATGACATTCTTCGTTCCAAGTTGTCGACCGAACAGAATACGGTCCCCTCTGTTTTCCATTCTTTACCCTCAAAAGTTCCAGGGGAAAAAGAACCCCCAAAACTTCCAGACGAAAAGGAACCTCCTGTCGCAATGTCTCCCAGTCTTCCACAGATCCGTCCTCCAGCTTTCTGTCCTTTGGTTAACTTGAAGCACATTACACCATTTGAACACAGCGAGAAGCCACTCTTTCGTGCTCGTCAAGCATCAGAACCTCCAATTAGATTGGATACCAAGGCTGCTCGACCACCATCACCGCCTTCACCGACTTTGCCATCTGATCGCCAGAAGAAAGTCTCAAATGCTCAGTCAGCATCTTCCTTGACCTACAACCCCCTTTCCGCGTACAGTTGGGACAGCTGGGCGAAACCAGTATTTGTGAGAGGTCCTGGTTTTATAGACACTCAGGCGGAGAATGGGAATGGTTCGGAGAATAAACAATCCCAGTCATCGAACTCCCATCCACCTGCCCCTCCACCTATCCTGTACTATGATCCTTTCTTGGGTCAATATGTCTCTACACCAGCTTATCACACGGTGGGAAGGTATTCACAGGGTCTGAGTCGACATCAACGATCCAAGCGGCAACATCGACGCCATAAGTCGGTCGGACATTACTCCACTTATAATACAAGTAGATCGACTTCATGTCTCTCCACTTATGCACCGGAAATGGGGTTGGAACGGCAGTATCCACTGATCGAACATCGGGTAGGAGGTGTGGTTCAATATCAACAACCACAGCCGCCGCCACCGCGAGCAATGACACCACAGAGGGCAGTGCAACTACGTCAGAACTATCGGAACGAGGATGAGATGAGACTGAATAAAAAGGTGCATCTAGTATCTAGTGGAACGGATGACACTCCAATTCAGTTAGTTGACACGTTGTCGCCTGGAAGGCAGTCAAATAACTATGATAACATAAAAATCGGCAATGCAGAGCTTTTGGAGTCTATTTCACCGGTGTATATTCCTTCCACAATGGAAGTTTCTCGCCCGGATCCAGTTCCTATTAAGTCACCAGAAGATCAGATAAGATACACCAGTGATGTGGTGCGTTCGTTGAACCGACAGGCATTCAAAATGGGTCAACGGCAGTCGAAAGAAGGTGTATTGTCACCTCGAGATCACTATTTAGAGGTAGTGAATGGATCTGCGCGTCCAAAAGAGCGTGAAAAGTTCGTCTTTCCCAAATCTAGTTTGAATGGAGGCGAAAAGCGGCCTGGAGTAATGGATTTGGTGAAAAAGTACTCGCAATTTGAAGAGGACGCCTATGCACCACGGATGCGAAACTTCAGACCAGCAATGGACACTACAAATAATGATAGAGATTCAGTAGAAATCTCAAGTGATGCGAGCTATAATGAGCCGGTGACGAGAAAGTCGCATGCACGTTGAGATAGACCTTGTTGCTTGCCGTAGGTGTGCACAGACAGGTGAATTACCACAGGTAATGCTAAATTTACAAACGCCTCGATTTGACCTGTATTTTCTCCTTCTTTTTTTAGAAAAATTCTGTTACTGTATCTTTTGTCTAGTAAATGAAATAACAAAACTTTGTGAAAGCAAAGAATCTCTTATTGACCCTTGTCATGGCTTCTATCCCACCCACTGGCATTATTTCACATTTGAAAACAATTATTGTGTGATTTAGTGTGAATTATATTACGTTTTTAATGGCGTCAGCTCTTATAATTGTGCTCATGACCTCCGGCTAGTTGATCAGTCATCCACTCGGCGTACACTTCAATGAGTTGACGACTGTCAACAGGTGCACTGGAAGCGGATCCAGTGTGTCAGCTTTGTTGATAAAATTTACTTCAAGACTAGCTCACTTAAAAATGTAGCCATTTTGGAACTGTGAGATGGAGCACAGATGTCAGAAGGGATTGAGTGTACGTAAAGAGGTTTCCAACATTACCGAGGTGGTTTTAATAGATCCCTAGCTGAATGGACAGATGGTTGCTCAGGGTGGAAGTAATTGAGGTGCTTGGAGGTAAAGCATAGGCAGGTGAGTAGTCTAAAGCGACGACAAGTAGAAAAATTTTGTGAGGATTTGTACACCTGAGGCTACTCGAAAGCCTTTTAGACACTTAATTAAAACTACTGTCTCACTACTATTTCAGTTGCTGACAAATAAACAGTCGTGAGGTAGGCAGAGTCAATCGGCAACTGATTTGTGAGGTGCGATTCTCCGGGTTTAAGGGAGATGCATACGACCACTGATGGCAACAAGGCGGCTGTCTCTCGGTTGCAGCTGCCTCCACTGGGGACGAGTTCTTTATCTATCTTCCTTTATTTGGATTATGTAAACATGAGACGAGTAGACTCTCCACTCTATCAAAGTTGTAGCGGTGGTGGGGCAAACACAAATGATTGCGGAAGGAAAGATGAAGATAACGATCTACAAAATGGCAGCTGTCGTCTTGAGAACATTCTGTTAAACCTTAATGGGAATTTTGGTCAAAGTCCCCATACTGGATGCCTTCCCTATGCTGCTTTCATCCACTCACTCATTTACCACTCTAGGCAACGTCAGAAACGGCGGCATTAATAACTGGAAAAGAGATTCCCCATGGACCGGGCATCATTATCAGTGACGGGGCCATATTTTATGTTTGCATAATGAGACAATTAGAAGTGCAGCTATAAATGAGATAAAAGGGATGTTTTTATGACATTTTATTTCAAATTGCATAATACCATATTTATAGCACCAATATTTTGGGCTTAACATTGTTCACACACAGTGTCACACATGTGTGACGGACCAACATTCTTACCTAAGTCTAGGATCTAAATGCGTGATTTGCGTTCTGCATACACTTGTTAGGATCAAGCACATTAACCACGTTTTATGGTAAGAAAAGGTGAGTATTTTATTCTATATTCACATTAATTCTGTTTAACATCTCAAAGCTCTTTTAATTCGTGAGAAAACAATCTCCAATTCATTTCTCCTATTTTCATCAAAAGAGGGTAGACATTTATGACACTTCAAGCTCATATAGACGAGAGCGAGATTCCGCACAATTCATGAAAAATAACCTCCTGGATTGGGTTACAGCAACCGATGTCATTGACACAGAACGGTGGAATGTTACGTGATTTTGTTTAAGCACACAAAATAGTAAACGTTTCATAAAGTTGGCTTGATAGAGAGATTTTGAAGGTCTGGAAAAAGCCGGTGTAATTTTTAAGTTATCACATGGGTTTCTTGTGATCCTCACAGCTTCTCATGTTTTAGCAAGGAAACCCATTTGGACAAAGCTTGTTAGATGTCTAAAAATGCACGGTTTGTGGGGTAGGCTTGCGATAAGAGCCTCTGCAATGATGTTGAAGAGTATGTTAAATGTCTGTTACTGTCTACATACCCACATACTCCACTACCTTGCCTCAGTCGACGGATGTGCTTGCTACTGTGCCCTCTACTACACTCCACCTATTTTCAACTAGCCACCATGTCATCTCTTGTCCATCCAGCGGTGCTGTTCAGACCCCTTCGCTTCCATCTCTGCCCCTTAGCGTTTGGAGAGAGTGTGGTGCCGTGTATGTGATGTGCGGTATGCAGTGCGAGAACCTACCACCCAGAAACAAGGTGAACCCTCAACACCTCCCAGTGTTCTAGAAGATGCCTAATACAGCGTGGGTGAGGGTGAAAGCTGCCAAGAAGCGTGGTTACCACTTCGTACGACGCACAACAAGCCGACAGATCAACTGACTTGTGGTGAGGAAGGTCATGCACACTTCGTTCCAACTCTCTTTAGGTGGATGTATACCCCATCGTTTGACCCCAGTCCATTCACTCACCATTTTACTACTCATTCCTCACTTCTATGGTGCATACCACTTCATCTGCACAACACAATCCTCCGCCTCCCTTTCCATCCATGCATGTGTGTACACGTGTATACATGTGGTGGACCACAAATGCTGCCTTTATCAATGAATCACTCACTTGCTGACAATGCAGAAGCAGACTCTGCCTGGTCTCAGGTGCCCTTAACTTCTTTGATTTACACACCACGATTGAGGACTGTGTAAGGTCGAAACCTTTGTGAGAAACAGGTATCACCGCTGGAATTTGTCACGCAGCACTAGGTCAACCCTATCTCTACAAGGCGTTGTGAGATCTCACATCTCATACATCTGTGGTAATATTTGCTTCCGGGTTTGAGAAAAAGGAATGGCAAATTCATCTCACTTGAACCCACTCAACCTCAGCATTCCATTTGTGTTTTCTGACATAATGGAAATGCGTACAACCACCTTGTGGAGAAACTGAACGCTCCCTTGATCACACACGAAGTAAAGTGAATAGATAGGGAGAAAGTGAGGTGAGATTGGGTAGAACTTAAGTATTTGATTGAAGAAGAACTTTAAAGACCTCTCACGTATGAAACAGCCTTATCTAATCCTACCCCACTTTACCACACTCCGCTCTAATACACCGTGTTATACTCCACTGTATTCTTTAGAAACTCACCTGGATAAGTCTTGCTGGAACATGAAGAGGTGCAGAGCTTCCACAGCGTCATCCACCTAATGGGTTCGCAAGCAGTTTTGGCTCGTATTTTAAGGTCAATTGTTACCGTCTGCCAAGTGTCTCTCAGGCAACAAGCTAACATAAGGCGCACAAAACTTCCAGGTTCGAGGATGACAAAGTGAACAGGGGGATTGATGGATAGTCAAATTGACAAGTGACAAACGTGTATCATTCAAGTCACAATTCACCTCCCACTGAGTCAGAAAAATCACTATCACAGAGGGAATCCTCTAAGGTATCGAAGAACTCGGTTTTATTGGCTACTTAAATGTGACAGGTTGTGTTAAATTATCCTCGTTAGTAGTTCATACCCTCCACTGAAATGACGTTATCCAAATTTTTGGCAAGGACTTTATCAGTCAAATAGTTAGAGTGTCTTTTCTAGGGCTCTCATACACTTTTCTTGTGGAGTGGTTGATGGTACAGAGCTCTTGGATCATCCTTAACAGCGTCTTTTCGATTTGCCGAGGTAAATTACTAAGGCGTTCTATGTCAGATTTAGCCCAAGTTCCATTCCACTCGTCGAATTTGATACCCCTTTGAAGGTACTTGAGTTACCTATCTTCACAATTATTATCAATTCTGCTTAGAAATGATATAGGACGATTGGAACACCTTTAATTCTGGTCTTGTCTTATAAAAACACATGGTAGTGGATAAATTTGGCGAAATCTTCATAAAATAGCATCAATTTTACCCCCCCTCCCCTCCCTATGTCCTTGGATGGGTAAATCCAGTAATTACTGTCCAGTTGCTTTCCTCAACCCAACCCATTTGGTTTCATTTGGAAGTGAGTCCTTTTTGAAGCATTGGTGGAAGTTGGTGCAAAGATCCAAGCAAATTCGACTTCGTTTCCCGCCAATTCATTGTGCAAGGAAGGATAGCTAGGTCTTTGGCAACATGAATGGCTAGGGCAGGGCTTCGTGGAGGAGTACAAGACCCTGGGTATGCACCAAAGCTGTGATAAACTAAATTACCGTGAAGAAATCTTTGTCACCAACGTGCAGAAGGGAGAGGGCTCCAAGGCCAGGGGAGGTCAATGCGAAAGACATTTGCCTTCAGTGTAAGTGTTGCGTCTCATCTTATTGCCATGGCTGAAAAAGATTTGCTGTCCTCGCACTGATTGTAGCTTTAGCCGATGGCATTTCGTGTTCCACCCGTTAAAGCTTTAATTTGGTAGCTATTTTTTCTGGTGGAAGTGAAAGAAAACACTCTCGTCAGTTAGATAGAAATGTTTCAGTCAGAGACAATAGGGAATAATAAGGGATCTGAATATGATGTATGGTTTTACACTGAAATGGGTGGAAGTACTTTCTACCAAGATTTATCTCAATGACTGCTGTCGACTTTAGTAGTTGTCGATTCAAAGGTGCTAGGCGCATCGGTAGCCTGCCATTAGACGTTGATTTGCCTTACCCAGCTTTGTCCCCAGAACTGACCATTCAGTGCAGTTGTAGGGTCTAGGAGATAAACGCGGATTGAAAGGAATGACTTCTCGACTTGTCCTCCACCCAGTTCCAAAGAAATCGGTAAGTCATAAAAGGTGAACGCAGAAACGGAGCCTGCATAAACACCAGCCGTTGAAACAAAGGGGAGGATGAGTGAGTCAGTGGGTGAGTGAGTGGGTGAATAAGGGTAATGTTACTGTCAATTTAAGGTGATTTTAACCGACACTTGTGAGTAAGAAACTCCCACTGGTGCATCAGCTTCTGGCAAGAAATGTATGCACAGAGGCGTGACTAGGGTGAGCGGTTTCCTTATTCTTTATTGCCCCTAATGTCAAAGAGCAGAATGACTACTCAATTGTACAGTGTTGTGGCATTCAAATTGATAGAGTAGTGACATCTACCCTCCTGATGTGGAAGGCTAATAAAAAGACGGCGCTATGCGATCTCGACTTCAAAAACTTTGCCAACTCCACAACGGCAGTACACCTAGCACGCAGCAGTAGCGTGGAGATTGGAGATAAGATGCGGTATGGGCGAGGAATCGAGTACCAAAAAAGGCCTCGAGGTGTGTTATGAGAAATATCAGTGCCAAAGTGTGCGTGTATGTGTGTGTGGGTGTGTGATCTTTCTTCTCCCTTACCTAGAGTGATTTCTACATGAATTTTATCAAAAAAAAGTTGAAAATGCGGTTACCTAAGCAACTGGGGAACGTAAAATCATGAAAATGTTTCTAAAGATATCCCAGAATTTTTATTTCTGCCTTGTAGCGATTGGTGGAATTTTGAGGAGAGACTCCAATCTCATTGGATAATGGGTTTGGGGTTGCAAGGAAAGTCTACAAGAATGGTTGAAATTCACTCCCATATAAGGCGTTTTAAAGGACTGTTGTGAAGTGGATGGACAAACTTTGTAGTTCTTATAGTGGATTCTCGAGTCTCCACTGCAGTAGGAATACTTGAAGAGCTATTAACGCAGCCGGAAAGCCATACCACAAGCTAAAAGTACCAGTTTCGTTGACTCAGGATGCAACAGAAATTGATTGTATGGTAAAAGAAGTTTTAGAGATCTTTTCAGTTTTCCTCCTGGCCAATTTTCCCCCTCGGTTGCAACGAGTCTGTGTGGAGAGAAATCTATTACTCCACAAAAAGGGACCAAAGGTGGTAATGACTTCGTATCTGGGTGAGTGTTCCAAATCTGCGACCCATGCAAGGCGAACAGTATGGAGCGATAGTACTGATGACCGGACGATGTTCTGCACCAAGCGATTGTAGAAAGGTGAACGTCACATCTTTCGACTACGTGAAGTGGCTGCCTGATAAGATCATGCCTTCAGCTGCGGAGGGAATAGGTGTGACCAACTTCTTAATCAAGAAGGCATCACCGATTTTCCGAGGTGGAGTTAAACGCCGAATTTTTTTCGAAATGCTGGAACATTTTATCAAAACAACTTCTATTATCTTATCTCCTATTAAATTAACTATAGCTAAAATAAATCTGATTTTGATGCCTTATTCACTTTGACCTACCCAGAGTGAGTGAGATTTGAATTTCACTTGGTTGTAGAAGGAGCATTTGACAGAAGTGTGACATTTGACGCCTTCTCAAAAGCACAAACTGTCCCTTAAAACTGCTTTAGGGGCAAAACCATTGAATCGGTGCCCTCTTTGTGCTGCAAAAGGTATCCAGGTGGATTCTTGAAGGGTATGGTATGGTATGGTAGGGTCTAACACAGTGCAGTAGAAGTCAAGTGAAGGTGAGTTACGCAGGAGACACAGGCTCCCTGCTTTATTCATTCTCATTTAGTGTTTTGGCCCTCGATGCAAAGGTTCCTGGTGCCACCGCCTCCACTTCCATCTCGCCTACTTCCTAACTCTCTTCGGCTCAGTGTGTAATCCTGTTATTGCCTAGACGCTCGAAGAGGAGGTCCCACTAGAATGCATCGTATTGGGAAGACCATGAAGAGGGAAGGTAGGGTCGGCTGAGGCGGCGTGTTCTTTTCAAACTCGAATGCAGATATTCTCACACGTAGGTTGTGCCTTAGTATGTTGTGTGAGATCTCACACTTTTGTAGGCGTAGAACTAACGTATCAGTGAGTGACGAGTTCTAGTTGTTATGCCTGCTTCCCATAGAAGCGTCGACTTTGCATAGTCTTTAGTTGTGTTGCGTAGGCTAGCGAGGTGATGGGCGTCTTAGTCAGCCCGCTGTTGGTTTGTCAGCAAGCGAGTGATTCATAACTAAAAGTTGCATTCGTGGTCCACGCATACACGCACACAACGTGTACACACATGTATAGAGGGAAGAAGGGAGGTGGAGAAGCAGGCGGAGGATTGTGTTGTGCAGATGAAGTGGTATGCACCATAGAAGTGAGGAATGAGTAGTAAAATGGTGAGTGAATGGACTGGGGTCAAACGATGGGGTATACATCCACCTAAAGAGAGTTGGAACGAAGTGTGTGTGGCCACCCTCACCACAATTCAGTTGATCTGTCGGCTTGTTGTGCGTCGTACGAAGTGGTAACCACGCTTCTTGGCAGCTTTCACCCTCACCCACGCTGTATTAGGCATCTTCTAGAACACTGGGAGGTGTTGAGGGTTCACCTTGTTTCTGGGTGGTAGGTTCTCGCACTGCATACCGCACATCACATACACGGCACCACACTCTCTCCAAACGCTAAGGGGCAGAGATGGAAGCGAAGGGGTCTGAACAGCACCGCTGGATGGACAAGAGATGACATGGTGGCTAGTTGAGAATAGGTGGAGTGTAGTAGAGGGCACAGTAGCAAGCACTGTATGGTGAGACTGATGCACGTCTGTTGATGGAGGCATCGCTTGACGGTGGCAGGCGTTTAACATGCTCCCCTATGTAACCACAGGAATTGGTGTAGCAAGTCAACTTTGAAAATCACGCAGTGGGTCCAAATGAGACAATTTCTTCAGCAACATAATTTAATTTGCCCATTCTTTTTGATAAAGTACCAATTGTTTTCTTATTTTCGCGGCTCCTACTAAACAACTATTTGCCTCTCATTATGCCGCTACTGCATGGCTCCTGTGGGCTTTAATTCCAGCTCAAGCCGACTGTAATTCCTCGTTTAATAGGTTGTTGTAACTCCAAATCCTGCCATGTTTACCCTCACCTTCTTCCTTTATTTTAACTGGTCCTGTCTGCTTAAGAGCCAACATTTTACGCAAGGGTTTTTGCAATAGTCGAGTCACATTTAATCCAGAGTAGAAGAGTGTGCATGGCGTTCTCTTTTTAATCCGTGCTTAATCATAATAGTGTGAATGAAACCCTAGCGGTGGTGGAAAGCTACCCAAGTGGATACACTTGGTTTAAAAGGCATTCACGTGATCATTCAAAGCGTTGACTTATTTGACCTTTCTAAGGCCTCACCTGCGATGTAACTCTGCATCTCGTGGCAAATTTGGCCCTTTTAAGCTAACAATGAGTGAAAAGAATTAAAAAGGGTGTAAAGGTAGGTGACGTATAGATTATAGGCAAAGGTATGTAGGACGTAAAATAGGCAGGTACATAACTCTGGATAGGCTTTCGTCCCTCCAATTTACTCCTTATCCTCAACATATTTCTTGTATCCTTCCTCTTTCCACTCCTCGTATCTTTCTTCCCACTTTTCCTTCCTATGTTCTTTGTCTTCCTGATGCTCCTTTTTATCATCCTCTTCCTCTTTCTTGCTTTCTCTCTCTTCGTGTTGCTCCTTTTCCCCCTCTTCCTCCTCCTCCTTGTCTTTGTCTTTCTTGTCTTCCTTCTCTTTCTGCTCCTCCTCCTCCTCTTTTACTTCCGATGGCGATTGAGGTGGGACAGTAAAAGCTGCCATCAGGGTAGCAGCCTCCTTCGATCTGATGGACGACGACTGGGCAGCAATGCTTTCTAACACGTTTGAAACCCCATAAGTAAGAGTTCCATCTTGATCGGCTTCATCATCTTCCTCATTCTTTGCCTTCTCCTCCTTTTCTTTCATCGCCTTTCGCTTCTCCAGTGCTGCCATTAGACTCACTGTTGGCTTCGCCGGTGTGTCTGTCTCAGGAGATTTATCACCCGATGTATCCGCTGGTGCTAACTGGGAAAGGATGTCCCCCACGTGATGAAGTTTTTCCTTCTCTTCGTCCTTTTTTTCTTCCACCCTCTTGTCGTCTTTCTTCTCCTCTTGTTCATCTCCTGCACGAATGGCCCCTTTCAACAAATCCATTGCTTTATTCTCCTCTCCACTCCTCTCCTCTTCCCTTTTCACTTCCTTTGGTGACACCGGAATGTATGCAGTATGCTGTGGTGCCTCTGCCACCCTTGCAATAGCTGGCGCCGCTTCGGGTGTCTTTGGTGCTGCAACTTTGGTTTCAGCAGAAGTAGTAGGAGATTTAGCAGGATGTTCCACTGTCCCTTTGGAAGCTGTCGCGGGTGAAACAGATGCAGCAGTCTGTTGTTTGAAGCTTTCTGGTATGCCTGGACGCGCTGGAGTTGATGTATTTGTCAGCCTGTCGGCTGAGGTTCGACTGGGCAGACTGGATCTCTTCGCATCATCCGTGGTATGCCGTTTGACGCGAAATGAACGACGGACGGAGTTGGTGAATTGCTGGAAGGCGGTCTCATGTTCTTCTCCTGTATTCGCAGCGGTGTTAGATGAGGATTTTGAGAAGCTCAATCCCATTGTCTTTTCTCTTGTGTGCAGATGCCACAACTAACCGCTTTGGTGCCGATATGAAGACCTCAACATTCACTAGTAAGCACCATCAACCAATCAACGTATAGAAGCGTGCGTGCGTGCTTTCTACTCTGTGTTGTCACTGAAAATCGAGCAGGTACTAGCACACACCAGGTTTCTTACGCTAGCCGGGTTTTAATTCGAATTCGTTTGCTCTTAAACAGAGATTGGGCACTGTGATTCAACCGTTTCACTTGATGTGTCGGAGTGAAGCTGAGATGTTAATGACTTGAGTCACATAGTAGACTTGCTTTGGCCACCGGTTACCTTAACCCAGAATAAATCATGGGATAACCTTGAATCATAAAGAAAGAATTTTCGCCTGCTCGAACACGTTTAAGAGGTTGGACTTTGAGGTGAGTTTATCGTGTGGAGACCGCTTTCACCAAGTTCCTTATCCCAAAGAAACCAGTAACTGTCATAAAATATGTACCCGGAAATGGCGCTTTATAAACATATTTCATTGAAACTGAGGAAAGGATGAGTGGGTCAGTGGGTGAGCGAGTAAAATGTCATGTTACTATCAATCTCAGGTGACTTAAACAGACACTATGAAACAGCCTTGTGAGTAGCAACTTTTGCTTGTGCATCAACATCTGATTGGAAACTCATGCTCAGGGGTGTGGGAAGTAGGTGTCTGCTACTTTATTGTCCCCGATGCCAGAGAATAGAACAACAACACGATTGCACTGAGTGATGTGGCAATCAAATAGACGGAGAAATGAGTAGCGGCGAACGTTCTCAGGTGTGGTAACTAAAGTAGAGTTTTGTATGAAGGGGCTTCTGTGAATAAGAAGACGGCACCTTGAGACATCAACTTCAAAGACTTGGCAACTCCACAACAACGGTGTAGTTATTACCCGCCAGTGCCGTGTCAATAAGAGATGGTAATCGAGTGGCAGAGGACTGCTCGAGGTGTGTTGTGGTAAGTATTGTTGCCAAAGTATCTGTGTGCGTAGATATGAATGATGGGTGCTCGAGTTTATTGAGACACTGAAGCAGTAGGGTGTTCACATGAACAGCCACCACCGATACTGGTAATACCGACGCTGTGAGGCGCCGTCTCAGTGCAATTTGCTTTTGGAAGCTGTCGGTCTACTTCCCTTCCATTGACTTCTCTGTTCTGCTATCACCTGCTTGCAGATTTATGCAAATTGGCTCCCTGCGCTTCCCTTCATAGACAATCGTATATCGTTTGTGTTGCAAATGACACGATGTAATGCGAAGTAACATAAAACCAAAGCCTGCAACTGTGAGTACTTTTATCGGTTGAGTGACAATACATTTATCCCACTGGCTGGAAGACATGAGGTCGGACAACTTAAATCTGCCAATTTCCTCCAATCGTAGTTAACTGACACTTTGAAGTGATCCGCTTAGAACCATGTTCTTGGTGCAATTATCCTCGAATCCCTTTTTATACATATAATTATGGAAATTTGTGATTCCTTGAACACCCACAGTTAATGGACGGCATTTTGACGACCCCAACCTGCCCTAAAAATTGAGCACTTTGTGATGGCCGAAATGACATTCTGACAGAGGTTTAATCTTTGTTTAGGAAACAACAAAGCAAAGGATGGCTTAGTGAGGTCACAAATTTTTATATAAATGATGGGACTTCTCTTGATTTCATGCACTTTTCATAAAAAAGGGCCGAATTAATTAACCACCCTCAATTAAGTGTGCTTACTGCAAGTCGCCACTAGTCCTTAAAATGGTTATTTTAAATACCCGTACTTATTTTTTAAATGAAATCGTTTAAATTTGTCAGTTTAAGGGAGTCTGAAAGGAAAGCATCTATTGATTTTTAAGACGATCCAATTTTGTATTTTATTTGTGTTATTTAAATTATGTAAGTAAGCATTTTATATGAACTTCAAAAGTGGTAGTTCTATCCGGTTGTGGTACACAAGAAGGATGTATGGCATAGCTGAAGGGATAGGAAATTAATCCTCTTACTGTCTTTCACATAAGATTGCCATTGGTTGCCCTGCTCACTCTCTAACTCATACGTTAAGAAACAAATCGTTGCTGAATAAATTAGTAAATGGTCTAGGCGGTCGAATAAATGCCGTTTGGATCGTGGTCAATGGGCGAATGCACTTCGAGAGGCGAACCCTTACTAAGGATCATTACCACCGCTAGATCTGGCTATAAGGATTGTGAATCGTCTTCAAATGGGATCCTGTAGAAGGTGCCTTTCCAAGTTGTATGAAGCCAGGAAGAACTCAAATAGGCTATTGAGTAGCACTGAAATAGCTACAGAGTGGACAGAAGTAATGAGATGCATGATGTGGTGCTTTGTTGGATAAGGCGATTGGTATGTGATGTGCAATTGATGTGGAGCACCGCTTTGCCTTATGTAATGCATGTCAACCAATTTGCCACGACTGATGGGTCCATCCCATAACGTTTATTCGTACCTGCACTATACGGACTGCAAAGGATCCCAAATGGAGGCGTGGCTTGAAGTGCGTGTGTCGCTATTTCACGAGTTATATGTCAAGGATCCATGCTATCCATTTTGTCAGTTTTTTTAGCATTTTCTGTTTAATAAAGTGGGGACCCTATAGCGCAACGAGGACAATAGGGGAAGGAGAACAACTGAGTTGAAAATGCACGGCATTCAACGCAGTTATTAGGCGACAATAATTTGTAGGAACTTGTGAACTGCCTGTGATTGTTTATTTGAATACATCCAAGCAGTACAATGGTTCACCCTTTGGTGTGTTCCCTAACATTTACCTTGTACTTTAGATGTTTAGTAAAGGTCTTTTCCGACTAGTGTGAATTAACTTGTCTTCTCTTCGAAACAATTTCACTTCGGTTAGAAGGGTAGCGAACAATTTCGAGAAAACAAGACGGGTTATTCGGTGGCAGAAAATACCGCCTAGAAATGTACTAAACATCTGTGGCACCACGGAAGAGGGTATTGGGTAGACGAGTATCACCTCTATGACATCTCTCAGTGTAAACTTTTGATCCGTGCTTCCCGACCGACTAGTTGACGGAGTGGAGATAAGAAACGTCATCCTTACTTTATTGCATATCGAAGCCACTCCATACACCACTCTACGTAGAGAGGAGCCATCCACCTCTTCACTCCCCACACCACCATGCTGGCTCTGCGTTCGCGTATGTGGCGAATCGCAGACGCAATTGTTCACCCTCTGAATGCTAGACATCACAACTGCCTACTCGGTAATTATACAGCTCGGCGGTGCCCAACCAGACAATGCATGGCCCCCATACATCATACACCCACCAAACTACCTTGTGGGAAGATTTGCACTTATGTTAGGGTGGTGGGAGCATTTCGCATTCCCTTGGTGTGGCTAGGGGTCAGTATCATCATCTTTTCCTTATTTCAGTGGAACAGGTAGCTGCAGAAATCCATAGTAGAGCTATATCTTTTTGGGGATCGCTTCAGTGCATAAAACACTTTACGAAGTTACTCGGTTTTTGTTTCAGAAGGCATCCTTTGTTGAGACCTCACTTCTCCATCGTTTGTTTTGTTTAGGCCTATATCCTTCATTTTCTCTACGAAACCTAAGCACTGAGCCATACCTTGGTCTGCACAGTAAGACTACTCATTTGCAGTATGAGTAGCACGAAGTAATGTGGGGTGATTTTTAGTTTGAATCACATAAACCATTGCATGTGAATGACCTGATTAAGCTTTCTTTTTAGAGAAACTACTCTTTGCCGTTTTGTTATGGGCTGACGGTGACTTTTTGTGATCTGTAACACCCTACTTATGATTTCAGTAGTACGATTCTTCATAAGTAAGAACGAGAGCATCCGTGATCAATCGGCTGTAAAAATTTAGAGTACCGAGTTTTAACACCAAAATCTCCTCCCAAGGCTCCAAAAATCATTGCTGGAATCGCCACTGATAAGAGAAAAGTATTAAGAAGCGGTTAAATAACAGTATTAAACGCTTTACAAAAACGTGGTATTTTTCACAATAAGATTACCACGATCTTTTAAGTTTGACAGCAGATGGTACACTATCAGTGTTCCCAGCACAGTCTACTCACACAATCGACGAACCACCTTCTCCAAGGAGAAGTAGCGCGCAACTTCAAATCGGCTTGGATGTTCGCACTCTCGCACTTTGGGTTCAGGGATCGCTTCGAGACGTTTGATGCCTTGTGAAAAGTATAATGCTTCAAGGAACGCTTGCATCCAAGTGGATTGGCTGTTTACCTCCCAACGTCGTCCGAGGTGAGAGTTATGGAATGCGGGTGTCGAGCTGGGAAAAGGCGATGGAGCAAGATTGAGCTATAACATGAACTACGTACGTGGAAGATCTGACAACAGTCTACGTTTTGCGGATCTGAGCATGACGGGGGTAGATGAGAGTGCAAGAGCATTTAGAGGAGACATTAATTTTGATTTGAGGAATTGAATTGCGAAATAGTTCCTTCCTCTAGTGCAGTCCAGGCCAAAGAAACTATTTCCAGTGCGAAACCTCCAAGAGGCACCAAATTCGTTGAGTTCGGAGGCCTTCTCACTAGGCTAGAAAATGATTCCGCAACGCGGAGGGTGGATCAGAGGGATCACCACGGATGATACGCAGAACGAATTGAAGTATGTCTCTCCTTGCGTAATGCCTCCTCTAGCTCATACCCTACAGGAGCTCATTATACGCAGAAAAAGCTGGACAATACCATCTTCAGGGTTCCTAGTTCACGCTACTTAGTCACTGGTCCATGTCCAAATCCTAGACTCCAACACCTCATAAACAAAAGGACGGCTTCCACATCATTTCTGGACAGAATGGTTCCCTCCACCCATCAGCATCATCACATTTCCAGACTGTTCAGACGGTGGGGAAGGCGTAGGTCGAAGAAGCTTTGACCCAGCGCTTAAAACACGGTTGATGGAGAGCGCGCGAGAGAGGGTGAGCCTGTATTAACACGACTTAAAGTTGGATGTCTACTCCTGGCCTGTCATCTCCCTCTCTCTCCGTATGACTCAGGCGGGTTGAGTATTAGCGGTATGCGTAGTCGCAGGTTGGTGAGAGGGGGGGGAAGGGAGGCTGCATTATGGGAACGGCTGCCGCCGATCATTGGGAGGGCGGAATAATGGATATCAAAGTTAGCAGCTGTCACTACTCCTGTGTGTCTAGCTATTGTCACTGTCAGCATGCGTCTTGTGTGGACAGAGCTCGTGAGTTAGCGTGTGCCTACGTGGCTGCAGTGGTACGACCACTTACCCGGTCTTCGATCGATTTATCGATCATAGGACGACGAAGGAAGTATGGATGAGTCAGACCGGTTTGTGTGTGCATGTGTATGCGCTCGTGAGTGCGTGCGTGCGTGCACGTACCCGTTGCTTCGAAACGCAATCGATAGAAGGGGAGCTTGAGTTCCTGTAAAAACTAGGCCATTTTGACAGACCTTCCTTCGACCAAGATGCAAGAATGGCTGTTGACTGGGCTCTACTAAGGCTGTGGATGATGTTATGGGAGCAAAGATCCGTAGAAAGCGCAACCTGGATGATATTCCTTAATGGTAAATCAACGTTTTCTGCCATCTGTTTTAATTGTTTTTTTTGTGGACACCTTTGTGAAAGATTAAATCTTCACCCTAACTTTTAGGAGCACTTGAAATGGAAGGAATTGCGTTTCGACGATCGAAGCGTCATTGTGTTCCATGGGTTTTGCAAACCTTGTCCATAGAAGTTGGTTCGCAATAGCGAATTTTTGAGGGAAAATAAAATAATCTGTTAAGCACACTCCGTCCTTCCACTTTGACGGAGGGTTAGATGGGTACAACTTGATGTCTGTCAGACCCTACTGATACTCATCAGCAACTCCCATCAACGGTTAACTGACGCCTGCGAGAGAATGCTGCTTACTTCGGTTGTCTACCTGCCGACGCGGAGCCCTCAATCCTCGAAGGCTTAAGCCACCATTCTTTTGGGTGCACTGTCAAGTTCTATTAAATTGCATGGAATTTATGGAGACTTCAGGTACAGCTAGGGCAGGCCATCACAAGGCTATACTTAAACTAAGTTTTAGGGGCTCTTTCACTTATCTTAGAGCAGTTTCTCTCCCATGTGCTTGAAATGACTCTCGCTAAGCTAGCCACACAATTATTTGCGATTTCTTCGCCTCTCTAACCAACCACGACGGACCTAAAGTGCTTCAGCCACTCAAAGGTCCCCAAATCGACCATAAGAACATATTTTGTGGTTCAAACGCGTCCTACAGCCTTTGACATCGGCATAACCTGTCAATTTTGACAATATATTTTTTCCATGGTACACATTATCCAGATCATAAATCGCGGCACTTCCTGCATCTTCACAGAAGGCGTAATGAATCAAGGCAGCACGCAAGAACCTGTCGGTCTGGGCGGCCACTGCTTTAGCCTGAAGGTCATGCCGTGCATTGCAAAGTACAACTTGCGGGGACTGAAGTGTCCGCCTCGGTAACCACACATTTAAACAGAATACCAATTCGCTGTGATTGCTGGTCCATCAATGCTGAGATAGCTTCTAAAAATGTTTTTTTAGGTTTAACACTATATTTAAGGAGTTTTTTGGAGAAAATTAGTTACTGTGATTCGCGTAGAATTATGCAAAATCAACTTGCCGTCGAAATACCCTCTTGAAAATGACTTTTGGCGCTTGAAAAGGGGGGGGAGAAGAGAATTTACTGGAAGAATTCCTTCATGCTGTTTCATGAACCCCAACCAGAATCTGCCTCAGAGGAGAGAGAATCACACCAATCCACAGAACTTTGATCCTCTCAAAGACACGCTGCTAAAGCGTAAAACAATTGTCATTCTTCACAACCATAGAACATCACACACTCAATCTGTCTGCGAGGCGAGTTGGTACTTCAAGCAGTGAGAGGAGAGCATTTTGGCAGGCCCTAACCACCAGTTGTCATGCCAATAGTTGGAATAGCATGAGATTTTCACTTCCAAATGACTTCCATGCTATTTTATGATCACTATTATTTTCCTCCTGGTTTATGCACTTTGCAATGCCTGGCCTCCTCATCCACCACCATCGTTGAGGTCACTTAAGGTGAACAGAAAGAGAGACAAGTGAATGAGGATAAACATAGGCGTTAACACAAGTACATAGAAATGTTTGTGGAGTGAAGAATGTTTCTGCCACTTTCTGTTAGCCTTTTGGTTCATGTTGAGACGAGAAGTGTTAAGTTGGCTTGAACTGCACTGACCTCTGTATCGCGCTTTCCGAGCATCCACGCAAGCCTTCGCTTGTGAGTGCATGGATAGATACGTACGTAGATACGTGCAGAAATGCCGAAATTGCCAAGGCAATGTGAAACGATAAATTGAATTAGTTTGGGTGCAGAGATTAGCTGAAGGTTTGTGATGATGCCTTGTATGGTTAAACGGCGTGTTTCTCTTCCCTTATCGACCTAATTCTGTTAGTATAATAACCGGTTAAAAGTTTTATCAAAAGTTATTTTACCCTTACCTCAACCACAGCCTCCGTTCATCCTCACAAATAATACTTGTCAGCTGTGTCACATACATGTGGCGGATGCGTCACGTACATGTGACATCCACACTTGAGGGAATTATGGCAATGCTCTGGGAGGGGTAATTAAAACTATCTTTAGTCTTTTGGAGACACTGACTTGTAGTCTTCTACTGACCCTGACTGCGGCAGGATATGTGCCAAAATTGCTTATAGGAGGAGAATCCATCTAATCACCAACATCCAAAGGCTTCACCCGTTGCTCCATTATCTCCACGAAGCGCTGAGAATGCTAACTTCCAAGTTTTGCTCACATTTTGCACCCTATTGGCGCCCTGAGACGCCGACTCACTTCACTATTAGCTTAACCGGCACGGCAGAACCTGCCCGTTCCACCGCAATAATAGACGAAACGAGACAGTCCTCCAGGAGAACCCACTATCATAAGGTCCCACTGATGATCAAATCAAGTGTTCGGAGAGTCGAAAAAAGAATATGATCTCCCCGGAGAGCCAACGTCATTATTTTCTCCTTCAAATGCTTATTTTTCAGAAGGAGACACCAGGGCCGTAGACAAAGGTCAAGTCTGATGCGGATGTTTGTGTTTACTTCCTACCTCGTAGCAGACAACCGTACTATCCGCCGGGGGGCACAATTAGCCATGCCGAGGCGTGATTTACGGGCTCATAGAACCCCTACCCCGTGCACTACGCGACCATGTAATGGCGCGTAGGTGCGAGCACGCCACCACAGCCGCCCCACCCGCGCACGCAAGACTATCGATTTTCCCATCCTCTCACGGAGCGCACAGCGGGTACGCTGCTAGCGCCTAACCCATCTAGCCGCACCCAACCACGACCTGCCGGTATGTGAAACAGACTAGGGGCAAAGCGGATACTCAACAAGCCCTCCCCCTCCCTCCGGGCAAACGACAGTCCTAACTAGCTGCTCAGTGCCAACTTAGTAGGATCAAGTCACGGACATAAAAACTCCGGAACTTTACGAGCTTCTCGAAAGACCACTGACTCTTAAATCGGGGAATCCCATTGGTGGAGCGAAAGTGCCCACGCCGGGCGACGCACACACCCAGTAGCGACTGCACACCTCACAAGGTGTAGTACACAATAGGCAGTTTAACTTTCGGGTACCTGATTTCGATAACCACCAAGATCTCCGGAGCGCAAATTCATCAACAAAGCAAGGAAAAATAGCCAGCACATCCATGATCAGCCACTCAGCAATGTCTAAGATGTAATAAGTGTTAAGGTAACTGTGGCATGGTAAAAACATAAATGCATGAAGAGCATAAAAAACATAGAATAGGGCAAAGACGAAGTCTGTAGACAAGGAATCAGCTGTAATCGCGATCTCAGAAGTACAATTCAAGAATTAGCGCTCTCAGAACGCGAGAAAAGCCGCTTCACTTATCTTGTCATGTGAGAACGCACACACACACACCACGCCGGAGCACACGCACACAAACCCCCAAACCACACAGAGGATAGGATTCCAACGCAACTGAGTAATGCTCTTACTCTACATACGTTTTTGTCGCATTCCCACGTGCAGTGTGTGTGCCTGTATGAGTTAGTAACCAATCAGAGAACAGCATGTACAGTGAAGTGCACACGTACACTACTGATCTGTCTGTACACCACACTATGCACTGTGGGGATTGGTGTAGGCAGAGGTGTCCCTATGCGGCAGTGCTACCAGTGATAAATATATACCAATTGACAGAGGCGGTTCGGTGTGTCTGTTGTCGAGCTTTGTGCGGAGGCGGTTGGTGGGCGGTGTTTCTGTCCTGTTTGATCTCTCTGAATGGTTTTCGTTTGGCTTCTTGAGTGTGGAGTTGGGCCGGATATTATTAATAGCTAGTGGGGTCGTTGCTCACACAGGTTTACTAGGTATTCAGAGTTCTGGATTTGGCACCAATGGTGCCGCTCCACTTGAATTGCAAGTGATCCACTTAAAGGCGACTGTTTTGATAGTTTAACGAAGGTGCTGGGTAGGCAGAGGAACGAGTGATCTTAGGGTGCCTCCCTCAAATTGGTGTAGGCGGGTTTTTTTGCAGCTCTGGGTGGGTTGTTTTAGTAGCTGAGTTCGGTTTTTGAGGCTGTTTCTGTACTTTGGTCGCCGTCCTAGGGTTAACAAGAAGAGGAGTAACTGGTGTGTCGTCTCGCTTTGTGTCATGGGCTTCAACCTAGTGATGTTGAAGGCTGTCGTTATAATAGCCTGGACAGGTGTTCCAGGCGCCAATTAGACGTGTGGTTAAAAATAGCTCATGGAGGTCTCCCTTTAGTTCCATCCCCCCCGTCCGGTTATCCGCTTGCTTCCGAGTTGTCGCAAGGTATTAATCTCGGCTCTTTGCGAGTCTTGGTGCCTTCATTTGGTGGTGTGGGTAACTAGCTTTGGAACGACTCAGGGTCCTTCATTGTGAGCCTTCGATGCCGATCATGATACAAACCTTGGACCTGCAACTTGTTCTGTTCGAGGGTAACCAGATTTTTTCTCGACGGTGGACGCCTATTGTGCAAGATTTTCTCATCCTGAGAAATGGGCATGTTCTTCATTAGGGGTGAGAGGCGTCATGCAACTCCATAGTGTCTGCACTCTTAGCGTCCAATTTCCCTCTAGCCGTCCATGCCCGAGTTGGCGATGAAGAGTTGTAATGTGCTGGGTCTGTTCGCGCTAGCATTGGATACAATAATTTCTGAGCAACAATACGATCGTGGATCCTGGGTAATTGATAAATTGCGGTGATGTCAGCTGACCGGGTATCTCTATGCCTCCGGATTTATAGGAGGGTGAAAATTTGATAAAACGTGACCAAAACGAGCCCATTTAAGCACACCAACTTTAAGCAGGTGTAATCGTCAAATTAACTCAGGGTGATGGATAGTCAGCGTCCGCAGTGTCTCTCCGCTTCACAAACTCACTTAAGACTGTTTATTTATGGGGGAGGTGGAGGTGGAGGTGGAGGTGGAGGTGGAGGTGGAGGTGGAGGTGGGGCCCAACCTTCCTCCATAAATAAACACGACCTCCAAAACCTAAGTCTGTGTGTGTGTGTGTGTGTGTGTGTGCAAACCTTCACGTGGAGGCCTAGTCGTGCGACAGCAGCATTAATCATGCCAGATACGGAAACAACATGCACGGATATGTGCATCTTCAAACAAGAGGGTGTTATGGGTGGGGTAGGCAGGTTTGGATAGTGGCTCGGCCTCCAACTTACTAACCGTCAAGGTTCATGTGACAGCACTGTATGACTCAGCAGAGGTGGAGACCTTCACCATGACAGTCTGGATGTCTATTCAAGGGTTTAGTAAATATACCCACTTTGAGGATCGGACCATCTCTGTGAGTGGCTTAGGGAACCCCTTCATTCTCTCGCAACCTTACCTCTTCTTATCGCGCCTAGACAGCCTTCCCGACATTTCGAGAGCGGTGTGTGTCTAAAGGAATCAGTTGGCTACGAATGGAGAAGGATATCTAATGTTGATCGCTGAATCCGTGGAGCCTACATCAGTTTACAAGCTCTGAGAGTAAGTTTAGTTGGAAGACGCGACACCACCTTCATCCAACAAGTGTAAAGAAGGCCTGAAGTCGAGAGGAAAATCCAAGGCTCGACTTGGTATTGTCATCAGTGCATGTTTCCACAATGGGGAATCAGCATGTGACGGAAAATTTCAGCCTCCTGTAGAGTACCTATCCATCGGATAAAAACTTGTCCCAGTTCGTCTGCTTTATGAAAAGCGTTTAATTTGGTTGCGAAGCTGTAGAGTCTTCTTGCACAATTGGCTCCATGGAGTTTGCAGAGTTTACGATCCGCGACGGTGATTCACTTAGAAAGGGAGGCATAAGCTCCAGGCGGATTTGCACATCGTCGTTGGCATTAATGCGTCAAGATGTTTTGATCATGTGTAGCATCACAACAGCTGGGTAAGTGATCTCCACACGACTTTACGAGAGGATGCTTAAAGGGCTACTACGTTTTTCCTTTCTTTCCTCAAAAAGTTTCGTTTAAGGAATGATGTATGGTAGCACCTAGTCTTCGTGGTTCAAAGCCAAATGAACATCGAGAGATCTTCTTCACCGCCTTGTGGTTGGCATCAACCACCTCCTATACTGCTGTGACGTTTGACACAGATGGGTAGTCATTTGGTGCGGTGGAAACGATTTTCGACACTAGATGCAACAAATGACGCTCAGTTTTATTTGGCAGTCCATGTTTGAGAGGATTAAGCACACCCAATGTGTTGGATACGCTTTCGCTTGGCTCCTTTGACTAAGATACACTGGCTTATAGTGGCTTGGAGGTGGTAGTCACTTCAATAAATCATCCCCGTGCTGGTAGATAAAAGACGAACTGCAGCCCAGTCGGCTGAGGAGGAAGAGTAGGAAGGGGAGGGTGGTGGTGAAGTTAACACTCTTCGCGTCACCGTTTAGCGGCTCCTCCCCCTCCCTCTCTACCATGGTTGTGCTGGTTCAAGGTTGAATCACACTATATGTACGAATTTCCTGCCTTCTTCATTGCCTTTACCTTTATAATAAAACAACTAACAGTTCGTTTGCATGCTGTTCGAGGAGGGGGAGGCGGGCAGCTGCGGTCATCGGTTTTGGCCCCGAATGCGCATAGTGACTATCGATCAGTACGAATGTGAGACCTGTATCGATTTTCCGGCGACCAACTAGCGCGGGATGTGAAATCGGTGTGAAAATGTGATGAGAGGATGAGGTTATTTTGAAGGAGTAGGCCACAAAATAAGGACGCGGCGGATGTCGCCGCCCTAGCCTTGTCCCAACACCGGCTGGTCTAGTTTGTCTACAGTCGGAGTACGCTTTGTTCACTGTCTTTCAATGCGTGACTGCCTGACTGGGAGTTATGCTGGATATAGACTGGTGGAAAAGGTGTCATTGGTATGATGTTTGTGCTTTCGGTGGTAACGCTGGATGGCGGTAATAGGAGCTTGATCGGAACCACTTTGGTTAGTGGGGGAACCATAGGCCTCAATCTTGCGCTGCAGTTATTTCAATACTGAAGACTTCGGCTCACCTCCAGGGAGGCTAGTAATCTCAAAACATTCTTCCAATTCTGTAGTGGTTTGGGATCTGAATCTTGTTTTAGGTTCAAAGCAGCCACACAAACAAATTGGGATTCGAACAAAGCAGTTCTCGATCACCAGTGCTTGAACGGTCCCGATCTGGAAAGGAAATTTTACCTTGACAGTAAGTTTGGAACACAGAACGCTTCGCAGATTGATGTAGCTCAAAGGGCACACTAAATTCACTTGGCTTAGCATAAACCGGAAGATTCAGCCCAGAAATAGGTTTTCCTAACTGACGTGGTCTCTTGGGTCACTCATTAGTAGGCCTCCTTTTGATTGGTCAATTGTAAAGGGGGATTGAGATGAAAGTCTCTAAAAGGTGGTTAAACGTGAATGTGCATGTTTCATATGGGGTTAAGCTGCATGCACTCGATGCCTAGACTGAGATGAGGCCGCCTTGTAGTCACGCGCAGGGTGGAGGTGACGTAGGGTGAAGTGGGGTGGGGAGGGTGGGGAGGCCTGATGATAATGATAATGATAATGATGATGATGATGATAATGATGATGATAATGGTGATGATGGAGAGTTCTAGTCGGACAATTGCTCTAGACAGACCCACTCCTTGCCAAGTCTGAAAATGGTGGGGGGAAGGGGGGTTTTCATGCTTTTCTGAGGGCGATCTTTGACGTTAAGGCATCAAAACCAACTGAATTGAACTTGGAGCCCCGTAAGATGTGAAGGCATCTGGGGAAAAGAGGTGGGGCCTTGAGTCATCCGTAAAAGGCGAAAATGAGGCATACCGGCATAGGGGAACGTTTGCTACTACTTTGCGCTAGTGTTGGGAGGCTTTGAGTCGAGAAGGAACCCCATAACAATGGAACGCCGATTGAACATCAAAGGCCGAAAATTCTCGACTATCATTTCCGGACACTAAAAGGATATAAGAGGAAACATAAAAAATGACTAAAACCTAGGAGTTTTCCTTAACCCAAAGGTTAAAAGATTTTCCTTCATGCTTTCTTTTATCACTCATCTGACTTGGCTAAAGAAAACTGTGACACTACTTGAATAGCCAGATTTATTGATCCAAAAAGTCACAGTAAACCTCTAAAAGTAGCTGGAAATAGGTAAGGCGATAGGTGTCGTTAAACATTTATGCTTTATAACTCATTAGAATGTGAGTGGTTAGGTTACACCAAGCAATTGATGAGGTGACAACCTTAACCCCTTCGGAGAAGACGAACTCTGATTCCTTTTAAGCTTCTGCAACCTCACTCAAATCGCCCACATCTCACATCCTTTACTCACTCATCCTCTTCAGACGTGGGGAAACAAAATTTGACAAGGGGTAAGCCCCCTGTTATCCATGTACTTGATGTTAGGATTGTTACCAGCAAAAAGCAACATGATCTGAAAACCGTATTATTTTATTTTGGGTATTGGGACAGCTAAAGCGTTATATGCTGCAAATGGTTAACAAGGTGATTTATATCAATTTAAAACTACGGTAGAAGTGACAAAGTTGAGGTAGTACAGTAGCATAGAAGACAAGAACGCTACGAACTCGCTCTTGATTTAGTAAGCGATTTAGTAGTTGCCACGATTAATTCAAATGATCATCATGAAAATTTGTTTGACAGGTATGTGTTTGATACGTACGTGTCAAATTTTACCTAGTAATAAATAAAATGCTTTATTTATTACTTTATTTGTTTGTACTGTCGTTTTCGGCCACTTAAGTGGCCATGGTGTACCAGCCGATCTGCTGGCTTCTGGGCCATGCCAGCAGCCTCCAATCCCCCTGCTTCCAGAGCATATGTATTCTGCCCTAGTACTATGCCTTCTTTTACATTAAAAGTAGTCTCGGGATGCTACCATTAGGGATGATTCCGCTTCGGCTTGTGGTATGCGGCAATACGCTGACATAGAACTTAGTGCGCGAAGTTTTTTTCTATTCGTAGGGAGTGAAGATATCCAGCATCGCATAACTGTCAGCACCAAGTGCATATAAACAATTACGATGGGTTGAAAATATATTAGGTAATCACAAACTTAACTACAAGCTAACAATATAATTAAGTTACTTTGTGGTTGAGGCCTCTGGACTCCCTTAAAGTGATCTATTATAGTTTGATGTGTTTTGTTTTACTTGCCTATTTACGTTAATGCCTCCTAATTGCCAAACTTCATTGGCTAGCGGTGTGCTTTCTAAGTCAATGCGCTAAAGAGCGGCAAGTCGATTTGAGTTGGCACTTTAAAAGCGGATTTCGTTCATTATTGCTACTTCTAGATGCAAAACAGGTAGTTCTTATGAATTTGTCTCAGATCGATTTCATAGACCCTTTCGAATTGCTGTTGAGGGTAATGTTGGCAGTGGGAAAACAACATTTCTCCGTTATTTTGAGAGCATTTCTCCAGACGTAGAAGTTTTTCCTGAACCTCTTGACCGGTGGAATGACGTCGGAGGCCTTCGCCTGTTTGTAAATATACAATATACTTATGGCGACTCACTTGAAGGAAAGTTTCTATGACAATCCCTGCAGATGGAATACTCCATTTCGTGCACAACTTTTGGTGACGTTGGCAAATCAACATTCGGTGCCTAGGGTACTCAAACTAATTTTGGTTCTCTTAATAGAGACAATTCAAGATTTAAAGCCGTGTTCCTGCTTTTAGACTGCGAAAATTCGTCTAATCGAGCGCTCCATTCATAGCAACCGCTATGTTTTCACAGAGGCTAATCGACGAAAGTTTGTACTTTTCACTCCTCCGTTTACTTATTTGCCCGACCATTAAACATATTTTCGTCTTAAATGATTTTAGTGGCGTTATCTCGGATGGCGATTGTAAAGTCATTGATGAATATTACAAATGGAGTTGTCGATTGCCGATTTTCAAATTGGATTTGATTGGTAAGTTCGTTTTTAAAAATAAGAGGGGTGTCTATTTATGAACTAATGCATTTTTTAATAAAAGTACCACCTTTTGTACAAGACGTTCTAGCCAGAGCATGCCAAGGTTGAGAAGTAGTGAACTCCATTTTAGTTTATCTTCGTTCCCCACCTGAAGTCTGTGCGAAACGAATTCGAATTCGCCAACGAAAAGGAGAGGATTCCATGTCCATTGTCGGTTGCTAACAGATTTGTGCTTTCTCAACTTTCACAATGCTGTTAAGTCAAGCAATCTCTTCACTTTACTTTTAGGAATTCCTTAGAGAGCTGCACAGACTTCACGAGGAATGGTTGCTGGGGGAATTCTCGGAGTTTCGTCCTGCTCCAGTTGTTGTAAGTGTCTCAATTTCTTAGTCAATTACTACGATTTGCCTAAAAATAAGCGCAATTGCAGGTTGAGCTTCCCTCAGGGACCAGGTGAGCACCACCGTCCAGCTTTGAACATTTAAGGCGGTGCTTTAGGAGAAAACGAGATGCGGTGATAATTAGAAAAGCATCTCATAGTAATAGTGGCTTGTAAAATTCCGAAAATCTGCTTCCTTGCTTGATTTACACCATCACAGCTATCGTACATTGACAGCGATCATATGTCACACATTTGAGACAATGGGCTGAGGCGGGAGGATCTGAGTGTCGCACACATGTGACACTGGCATTATACATGTGAAGTCATATCCTCCCTAAATGAATTCAAAAGATGTTGATATACCTTTGTCTAAATGAAATTATTACCTTATCTCACTGCAGATATTCGATACCTCTGGATCCCTGGACTATGTTACTTCAACCTATTTCAAGCGAAAAGACGAAATACTCTCCGGGATTTAGGTTTAAGTCGATCGCCTTTATTGGTACACAAAGGAACTGATTTTTTAAGTGGCTATGCAGACAATGATTTCAAGAACGAGGAATTGTTTGTTTTACATAACAGAACTCAGGATGACTGTAAGAACACTGCGTGTTTTTTAAGAAAAACAGTGGATATGAGTAGTGAGTGTCTTCTTGTTAATCAGCACCAGCTTCCTCCTTGATAGGACCACTGAGTGGCGTCAACTACGCCCCAATGCGCATTGTAAACAAGGCATAGCATGAGACATTGATGGATTGAGTGAGTCAAGGAGGTTGCGCCGATCGTGGCGCAAACAGTGCAACACAGTGCATCGTGGCGCCTATGACGAAGCAGGTATTCACCTGTGTTTACACGGTTTATACGGTAGATGGGGGCAAACATGGCAAACTGAAGGGTGAGAAAGTGCAATGGAGCGTTGTGGTCTAGACACAGTCGCAAGTGAGTGTGAGGGCGATCGAAGTCGACTGGTGGTGCACCTTGTTGGGTGTTGAAATTGTCTAGACGTGGGCAAGAATTGGGTGAGGCTAGTGAAGGTGGGATAAGAGAAGTGGTGGGTCAAAAACAGTCCAGAGACTAAATTGGAATAGTGGTAGAAGGAGGTATGGGAAATAAAGAACATAAATTTAAAAGGTGGGCACGGAGTGCTGTGATGATAGGCAAGCAGTCATAGGGCCAGGTCGTAGAAGTGAGAAGCTAGTGCATCAAAAGTTGAAAAATTAAGAGGAGAAGTATTTACTAAGTAATAGCTGAAAAAGTCGTTAATTAAGACAGAAGGATAGGCAAAGACAGCAAAAGACGAAATGGTAAGGCAAGAAAACGGCGTTGCACAAAGCAGACACGAAGGGCATCGAAAAGCCCTCCGACCCTTTGCAGATTTCCTTACCAATCCACTCCACTGGCAACCCATTGGTCGAATTTTACCAATCAATGCAAACAATTCAATCTCCGCAGCTGTGGAATGGTATCCCATATAGCCCTCACCCGCCTCATCATCTTCACCATCTGCACCAAAGCACCACACCACCTCTTCCTCCTGCTGCCTCTTCTCTTGCTCACATCAGACCATTCGACGCAACCGCAACGAAGTGGTGCCAATGTCACCGACAGTAGAGAGACTTGATCCACTTCCCCTTCTCATGATGACGCCTGTCTGTGGCTGTGTGTGCCTGCGTGTGTGCTGTTAGTGATAATGGCGTGACAAGTGTAAAGCCGTTGATGGCTTATGCGATGCGACGCACGTGTCAGGCATAATAGCATATGAGGCTAATCTACAGAAACTTGTCGAAAATGCTCCAACTAATACCCTCAAGGTCGCCAATATGCAGGTGCCATCCAAGAAATGCAGCCTCGAATAACGACACCCAGTAATAATGTTTACATCATGCTAAGGAAGAAGAGCATAGATAACAGGCACATGGGATCTTGTGCCTATCTGAAAGGGAAACCAGTGCATGTTCAAGCATCCTTCCCACAGACAGTGAGGATCCCGATCAGGTGGGACAAAGATGGGGACAATAGTGTTATAACCTTCGGCAATTGTCTGTCGAGAGCCTCTGAGCGTTCCGATAATGTCGGAGTGATGCCTGCGTATAGTACTTAAATGGAGACCTTCAATTAATGGAATGTAACGCATATTGTAGGCAAATGCTGGCATAAGACTCTGACTGGTGAGGTGTGGGTGAAGAGCCAACCGGTTGGCAATTAAGCTGGTTAGGGTTTAGGCTTTATCAGCAGTCTGACTAGTAGGTATTTTGTGGATGATTAGTCAGATGCTTCTTCGATTGGTTGCCATGGCTAAGTGTTTCGCAGTCCACTGGATTTATCTTCCACATTTGACCGGTCATTCGTTTATGTGTGCTTGCTAGTTGCCCAACCAGCCAACCAATCATCCGATTAGGCTGCGAATACGAGGCAAAATGCCACCTTTGTTGTGTGGAAAAAGCTGCAATGAATAGTCGATTTTCACTTCGGTTATTTGGCCATCATTTGCTGTTGTTATTGTCGTATTAAGTGAGCAACGATGAGTGCTTTAAAGCATGATAGTGTTGGTGGAGACGCTTCGCCTGTCGCCATATCGTAGTGCAGAGTAGGGGAGGAAGCACTCGTAGACAGGTGTGGCCAACGCCTTTGGATGTTACACTGGGTCTCAGTCCAATCAGTCTCAGGAGCTGCGTTGCACCGCAGGCTCTGCTAGGTGCAGCAGGAGAACGGATTAAACCACCAGTGTGGAGAGCTCCTTACCTGACATTGGTGCAACATTCCTAGCACCGATTTGTTTCAGGCATCATTGAGAGGATTCTGCTGGCGAATCCATTCGTCATATGTATGACCAGGGCATGCAGAGAGGTCAGCACATTATACTCACTTTAAACCACCTCAATGTCTCGTTAGCAAGTTCTTGTCGCTGTGGTCATCCAAAGAAGGTAGATTCCATCAGGTAGTAGTCGTCGTGGAATGCGCTACTTAACACCATACGTTGCTGTGATTTTAGTGCCACAGTGTTCCACAGATTCACTGTGTCGTTCTATTTTACAATGGAAATAGCTAGGGTAAGCATTATGAGCTCAGTAATGGGGTTGTAAAAGAAACCCGTTACACAACACACCAACTGACTACCTCAAAGGAAGGTGGGTAGTGGAGTTTTTTGCAAGGCGAAATGCAGTGCATCTTCTGGCCGATCACAAAGGAGTCATCTGTGTATACTTTGGCCTTGTGTATGCTTTGTCCATTTCCATACTTGGCTGAGGCACACAAATCGTGCCATTCCCTTCATCCACACTAGCGTGGAAGTGAAATTGGTGTGAGTGCAGTGGTTGAGTATTACAGCAGTTGTAAAGGAACCTATATGGAGAATCATTCATAAAGACACAAAAATATTAGGGGGGGAAAGAACACACTCCAATGAACTGAGCGAATAAGTTGGATTGCGTTACCCATTAAAGGGATTGATTAATTCTTTGGAGGTGACGCATACAACTGTAAGGTTAAGTAAAGGAAAGCAAGTGAAGGAGCAGTCAGAGAGGAACTGTTGGTCGTCATCAAATATGCAGAGGCATCATTAACCAAATTTCTTTTAAAGACATAATTAAAAGGAGCGTAAGGCGGAG
>MIEF01008394.1:0-14424 GCA_001870725.1 Taenia solium
CCATCAACAGTCAACTTTAATGCGAAATCTAAAACAGGGCTTCTATGCAATCTTTAAAACGAATGCTAGAAAAAAATTGGGCGCAGCATGATATGACTATAACCCCATTGGGTTTATTTTCATTTATCTTTAGATCATTCGCCGTCCACTGGGGGCCCTTCCACCTAAAAGCGCTTGCACGCTTGCGACTCTTGCATTTGTGCTAAAGCAAACACACCGACTGCATCTGTCCTCAGCTTTGCAGGCGATTGGCTCTCAGAGGAGCATTAATTGCCAAGTAGGTCTAGAACCTTGAGTAAAATAGGTGCCTGACTAAAGTTTTCTAAAGTCTACCAGTTTAATCGTTGGGCCTTTCGATCGCTAAGCAACTTTTTTAATTTAGTCCTTTGCAAAGAGGTTGGGAGATGATTTGTCAGAAGTGACTTCTAAATGCATTTGGTCTCTCGGAAGAATTCTTTGCAGCGCACTTGTATCAAAATCCTACCACCTTATTGCTGCCGAAGTAGTGAGGT
This sequence comes from Taenia solium, assembly GCA_001870725.1. Taxonomy (NCBI): domain Eukaryota; kingdom Metazoa; phylum Platyhelminthes; class Cestoda; order Cyclophyllidea; family Taeniidae; genus Taenia; species Taenia solium. The sequence goes on from MIEF01008394.1 coordinate 513, forward strand.
AGCGCGCGATGCCCACTACCATCTTGCACTCACTACTTTATAGCGAAACCAGGTTGCGTCGGAGGTGGGCACAGCATGCTGAACGCAGGTTATGGGTCCCTGACTAATCGTAACTGCCCACTTGCGATGCCTGTTGGACAGGTATGATGTGATGTAAATGCGATAATTCCAAATTTGTCTCGCTTTCTAGCAATTCTTGTCCGACTTCATGTTAAACCCAGAGTTTGTTCATGTAATTCTCACGTGACAGCAGCTCCACTGATCACACCGACTGGACATTGCTATGCCTTGCTCCCACAAGATGATGTCGTCGTTTGATCCAGCGACGTACCCATGAAAATCGGCGAATCTGCCAAACCTCAACTATTCCCTGATATCGGAGGATGTCTGTAACATATCCAAAGAAGAAAAGGAAATATAACTTATGTTGGTAATACAAATAGCAGTAAAGTGTTGTCAACAGATTTTGCTGCGTTTGCCAATAAGCCTACCTAGCTTTAATAACAAAAAAGCAATCACTGGTAATCATTGCTCCATGGCACTTGAGACCACTTGAGTTCACATAAGTGTTCATAAGATCGAACAAATTTCCTGGTCAAAATGAAATCACCAAACGAATTTCGCAATCGGTGCCTGTAAGAAGAGATTGTAACTCCACTGTTTGCCGTAAATGTAACCCCTCTCCAACTGGTACCGAGAATATCAACTCTAGATGAACGGTGGCTTCCGTGTTAGAGCCGATTTCCCGGTGTCGAAATCAGATGATTGAATGCGATATGCCTTTCGGGGCTTCCCTACTAATTGACTTGCCACTTTACTGCCACCGAACGGTGGTGGTGGGAGAGGACTCAGTTGGCTTCAACCTTATTAACTGAAGTTTTAAGACCTGTTCTTAAGGAAATTTACTCAGATATGATTAATTTCAGACTCTATCGTCAAGACTGCACTGAATTTTGGTAGGGAGCGTATGCATGGGTGGCAAATGCCTGACGGGAGAAGGTAGACAGCAGGCATTCGCCTTGGAGGTGAATGTTCTCGCAGACTCAAATGTATGAGGACTACTTTTCGATGCTTTAAAGCAAGAAACCCAATTATAGTGCTCGCTTTTGCCAGACACTCATGTGCAACACCAAGAAGAACCACTCGAGATGACGTTGATTTGGACCGTTTAGGAAAGCACATTAAAACCGGCTCTCGGTGTCGAGAAATGTTAAGTGCTGGGCTATCAAACTACTCAAAACTTTACGGTTTTGCTAAAAAGTAGGTACTCATCGATGCTTACGAAATCGGCTTAGTGATATTCATCAACGGCAACGACAGAGATAAATTTGAGAAGGATGTAGGGCGAAAACATACCATCTTCTTCCCTAGTGCTGGAACAGAACCAACGATAGTGCATTAATTGCCGTAAATGCAGTTCCTTTCCCATTGTACATAATAATCGTGGTAATGCCTCCATTGCCGTATACTGTTCTCTACAAATATATGCATATCCAGCATATATGTACATACACAATGAGGCATGTGTTTATATTATCATGCTGTTCTCCTACTATCGATGTGCACCCTGTAGTGGAAACCGGTTAGAGGAGAAGACACTGGATAATTATGACTGTAAAGCTAGCTGGAAGCAGACAACTTACACTGCTGCAACTTCAGTGAATCAAACAAAAATTTTGGTCAATTACAAGGCTCAATGCAGTAATGAGCCGCAGCGTTTAAGTGATGCGTCAAAGGTTATCTATTAAGGAAACATGTGACCTTCTCCACCACCAAGTCTACATGCCGCGATTCTGGTCAAACGGAATTCACACAATTGCACTCACATTGTTGAAGTCTTGGCGAGGAGGCGTTAAGGCGTGTCAACCTGATGCTCGGCGCAACGTGTCAGTTGCCTACAGATGTCACACAGTAGCTCAGATCCTGCATACCTTCTCGAACATACTTCATGCCATTTCTGCTCGATCAGTATGCTTTCATCTACAGGCACTGCTTTTGCAGGCCATAAATTCTGTTCGCGTTTGGATAGTGGTAACTCGCCAATAGTCAAAATGGTAGCATGCCGTTTATTTGCAGTTCTTTCAATCAGGCCAACTGTATGCCCATGTTAGTAGATGAAGTCAATGCACTCCTAACCTTAACTCATCTGAGAGGATTCGCAGAAAGTGAGCCACTTTAATCTTAATTCACTCAACGCAAGCAATTAAAGAAATGGTAGGGTCAAATATAACACGTCGAGCTGGTGCAGGAGAAATAGTGCAATCGTGACTGTTGGCCGGATGCTAGCAGGCGTGAGGGCATTTAACTCGTTGGGGCCATTGTATTCTTTATTTAAACTTCTTTGACAAAAATATTATGCTTCAAGTCAATCAGGAAAAGGCGGTAGCAACCTGATTTCTAAGGTGCGAAAACGCTGAAATTGCTTTGATGAAATCGCAAGCTTTCCTGAAAATGACTGTTATTCCAAGTGATATTGTGCAATTTTGAAGGTGCAGCATTTTGAGGTTGCAGGCTATCAGAACTTTGAAGCAGTATATGGAAATAGATGGTTGGATTGCAATTTACTGAGCATATTTAAGTAAATTGCTCCTAGCTCTATAGTTTGCAGAATTTTTGGAATAGTGAAGCACAACAATTAATTGGGTTGATGCTTCGTGGAATACTTGTGACATAAACTTCAAACAGTTATTGATTGGATTGCATTGCGCTTAAGGTCGAGGGTTCACTCAGAGGCAGGGATGATGAAAGCCTAATAACATTTTAAGGATAACTGCACCTTCGATGACTAAAAGGACTGAAAAATAGGACAGGACAAAATCATTTACTTTTTCTAGCTTACGTGGGATTCAGAATTTGCCGCGGCCCCTAAAGCTTCTTTTGCGATGCCGATGGGCAAGGGCTTCAAATTCACAATGAGCAGGCTCCTTAGCATTGTTAAATGCAATCTGAGCATAAACAATGTTTGATCTGTTTAATGCAGAGTGTTTTGGCAAATGACTGGTTTCGCACAAGATGCCACAATCCAAAATAAAAATTCATTCTATAATTGGCCAACGTGAGTCAGTGTTTGGACTTGACAAATAGCACTCAGTTTTTGGGAATTAATGCTTCCGATTTTACTTGGACCTTTGTTTTAGCGTCTGTTTACAAATTTTGAAAACCACTTAGCCTTAATTTATTGCTTAGGATCTTCATTTGCTGCAAATTTTAAGCACCAATACTACTGCAAACAATTTGACCCAATCGCTTGCACTCGTGAGCTTCTTAAAATTTTAGATAATGCAAAGGAAGGGCATATTTTATAAGAGCAGCAACGGCTCCATCGTTTTCGTCTGCATTTGTTGTCTTTTAGCCGCACTGCTTCTTACAAATTTATAAATAACTTAGTGTGGCAGAGCAGTTAATCCCCAATTAGTAACTTTTTACCTGAGAGATTTAAAGCTTTCATGTTCTTACGAACTATCGGTCATGTTGGTGCTCCCATGTGCTACTGCTTCCAATAAGTTGGTTTACCCAAATCCACTTTTGGAACTCAAATAAAGAATCTTCTTGCACTGTTGTTCACTTCGCTATGCTTTGGGTTAGGGCGCCATGTGCGAATACACTGGCATTTACTGGGCCGTGTCTCTATGTGTGGCCTGGACTCATGAATACATGCTCAAAGTAGTGAGCTTGTCTAAACTAAGTCTTCTCGAAATGAGACACTATGACCCTGAAAATGGAATGTTAAATGTTCAAGAGTAACACAGTCGGTCATATAATTACGGCGTGAAAATTTGCGCGTGAGATAAAAATCGGATACTTCTACTAAATTTTGCCGCAAGTAGCAAATCTGCACTCACGTTTTCGAAATTCTAGGAGAGCATTTGTTCCTTCAATTCGGCTTTATACCACACTAAATGCGTCGCTTTACGCCAGCCAGAGCCCATAGAGGCGTCAAGGAAAATCTTTGATGACTGTGTGTAAAATTAAAATGATTGATCTTAAAGATTACGAAAATGTAGAAACGATTTTAACGCAAGAGCCCTATCCACCATGGATTTGAATCTCGCATTGTTTTCAGGCATTTGAGAAGGCAGTGCTTCAGTTCGAGAGCCACAGCGGCATTTTAGAGATTGCTTCACTCAAGCTTAGGAAGGGAACACTTCTTAGTTATAACTGACGCAAGCACATCTCGTAGGGCTAATGAATGCTCTTCACCGAAACGATTTTTGAGCTCAAACATAGTCATCAAGTAGCATTTGATGGCTTGTTTGCATTCCGATTGGAGGTTGGCCTGCTTTCATGAAACTATCAGATTGTTAGAACGAAGAATGATATGCAAACTTTGCAGGAATTTTATGCGCCGTAGAGTACAGTATGCACCAATCACTTGCATAACCTAGACCTTTGCATGGTCGTTGCATTCGCTTGTCATTGTTTTGGAGCGAACATATGTGTCACACACCACATAATCTGCATAGATGGCGAATGTTCATTGTAGACGGTGAGCGGATCATTTAAAATTGGCTTGTCGGAATCGTAGAGCGAATGCGTAAAGTGTTTTATGGCAGAGGGTTAAAGTCGTCTGTGTCTAGTTAACAAACGTGCGCATAAGCTTTTTACTCACTCCTTTCCGCACACATTCCTAAGCCTTACTCGACCAATCCCAAAACACATGTCACATTATAATACAAAACCTTATGAACTTCCCGCAATAGCGCTAATAACTTTCTGCTTAGGGTACTTAGTTCAAAGCCATTGCATTGGTATGTGCCTAAGAAGAGGTTGCGTAAACATAGGTCTAGTAAATGCCATGTACGAGTTCGTTTACGTTGACCCCAAATATTTGTAAGTGGACTTTCAACAACTGGTTTTGAAACTCCTGCTGATAGTGTGACTATGCGGGAGAGTCATGAGAATGTTAGGTATTGCTAAGAATTTGAATGCAGGTGTTACTCTTTCAAAAGCGCTTTCAAATCACTCAGACTCCTAAAAAGTTACAGAATGAGATTGTCTTAAACTAGATAAATTTCCAAAATGTATTATATCTTAGGCTTCCAGTTTCCAATTTCGTTGATTATGTGCGTCTGCTGCAAAATCCACCCAAATCTTTCAGCCAGACAAATTATTAACAAAGCCTTTGAGGTGGATGTCTTTGTTAGTCGACGAAACGGGTGCGCAAAGGAGGTACGGTCACAGCCACATTTATCACGTGCCAGCTATTTTGCTAAATGTGTGCGACAAGTGCTCTCCAGTCGGAATGTGTACACCTAGACAAACCAACTTAAGCGAACATAGGTAATGGTACCTGCAGCCAATTTCATGTATGAATATGAATGACGACTACAATAATAAGATTACCAAGCTCACTGCAGTAAACTAAATAGACGTGCGGAAGGTGAATTTCTCCATCGGAAGATTTGCCTTTAGCTTGTAAAATACCAATTGAATAAAGGTGGATTGAGGTACACGTGTGAAAAGTGGCATTCAGTACTATCAATTTCGAGATCAAAAGTGATGTGTCACAAATATTTTCAAAAATATCATCACAAACCATATTTTCGCCTGGATTTCAACGTTAACTTCGATTTGGAATGTAAAAATAGTGCTTTTATGGCGATTTTATCTGCATCGAATTGCAAGGAATCACAGTTATTTCACCTGTTCTTTGGCATACTGAGCAATTAACGTGACATTTACGAATGCTTTACTCCTGTTTCAATAGGTGCAAACAGACCAAAGTAGATGAAACAGCCGTCCAGTGCACAAACACACCTGCGCCATCCTTCGTACGCGACTCCCTCACCTGGCTGTGGCTTCTATAAATCACAATTTGGCACAAGGCATGCTGTTTGCAAACCCCGATCCTTACGACCTATCCATAAACCCAGTGCCCCCACCAGGTCATTTCATGCCTGCACTCCCCAAAACACCTTTTAAAAAATGTTCTGGGATTGACAGCGAGTGCTGGTTTATAGTTCTTTCCATGTGTCCTTCGATATTGAGCACTTCCATCTTCCAGTTGTATACCGCCACGACTTAGCATTGTTGACCCTAGTGAACGTCAGGCATGTCCAGATGTGGGGAAAAGGAGTCACCAAGACTGTGCGCAAGCACAGTTGTTAGACACGGGCAACCCATCCATTATCCATCCCGCCATGTTAGCACTCTACATCTTCACTTGATGAGCTTGCACTACATGCGATAGCGGCGAATTCGATGATTGACATCGTCATCAAGTTTGAACAGGGCTTGTGTTAGCTCTCTCTTGAAAACGACTGGAATCTGCCTTATTCTGCAAAATTTTATAACCCTTCATCCTTTTTGCGTGATAGGGATTATTTAATGGTGCCACTAGTGGCCAAAATGTTGAGGTTTCTTAAAATTGAAATATCATCCCTGTGAAGTAGTAAAGGCAAGGGAATCTTTGGACTGTGGCTGAATCTTTTAACAAGAATAGGGTATTTTCGTTTTCGGCTTATCAATCTGTTTTGTTCTAGCACAGTCGTTCACCCGTTCGTTAATTCTGGCAAATTTTATCCACCTGCATGTGTGCCTGATTGTTTACGGTCTTGGAATTTTCCTCGACGTTACTAAACACCTGCTACTTGCATCTTTCTTTCATTTATATTGCGCATGGACCATCATACTGTGCCTACAATCCGTCAGGTGACTTAGGTCCTAACCTGCTATGTCTCCACTATGGTATGGGATCCAGGTCACCTGCCAAATATTATGATGTTTGTCCAGCTAATGTCGTCCTTGTTATCTGTTAATCAATGTCTCCGTCTCACTAAGGAGAACTTGTTGCTCTAGAACTTTTCCCTGGAATCATAGACGCATTCAGTGACTTAGTCTTATAAAACTCAACCAGGCACAGCAAATGCCAATTTCTACAACCTCCTACTCGATACCAAAATTAACTATCCAACCGTCTATATAACTACCTTCTGCCCTCTCTGTCCGTTTCTTTATCCACTTATCTATCCATGCAGCTGCCGTTTGTATAAGCAGGCAATTCCGGCCAACCTAGTTGTCGATCATTCCATGCCATCTTAGTTTGCCTCATTAGCGAAGCTAAGAAATTGACAGAAAACCAAAAAAATAGATAGTATCTAGACTTGGCCCCGAAAAATAGGAGATTCTATGTCAAAAGCGCATTGGCAGTGCGTAGTTGACATAAAGCAATGCTCACCCACTTGGGAAGCTTAGCAAATCCATACTGTAGGGAATTTTTCCTATTTATCCGGAACTATTTTCATGTAGCATGGTATTTTTACTTCTGCAAAAGGACGACAAATGGCACATACGCACATAAATAGGTGTCAAATAGTAAAGTAACTGCTATCCTGTCGGGAAGAGGTCAATTGTATGCAGGAATTTATAGACTGGAAAGTCTCGTTAGCTGATTGGTTGGACTGACCGCCCCTGAATCCGAATCAGTGGTCAACGAAAGTTTATTCTGTTCTTTACCGCAATAAATTAATGCATTGATACATTAATAGGCTACTAAACAGATGGCCAGAGTTGGGGAAGGCAACTGCCCATTCCTTGGTCAAACATGTATGATGGGTTTTGCCCCAAGATAACGTAAGATCCTCGCTCACAGAAGTTCAGTCCTGTTTTGGTTTTTGGAACTGCTTTCGGTGACAAATAATTTCAGTACGAATGCTGTCAACTTGATGAGTCCTATGCCAAGAATTAGGAAAGTGCAGATGATTATGTTATTACCGACCGGTCTGCCTGAGTGCTGAGCTCGAATATCTATCTACCGAGGTGCTGGAGTTGGCAGGTGATGCGGCGCACGACAACAAGGAGATGCGCATCGTTCCTCTCCACCTACACCTAGCTATCAGCAACAGTGGGAGTTGAACGACCCGTTGAGCGGTGTGACCATCGCGCGGGTTCGTATGCTACCCAACATCATGGCCGGCAAGAAGCAGACCTATTGCTCAACTAGCGAGGCTGCAACTGTAAATACGAAGAAATTTTTCTCAGGGCCACTACAAACATGGTTATTGAGCAGCTGATATGCGGATTGACTGCCGCATGATTGGCTGGCTGGCTAACAGCGGTCCTTCCGTTGTTTTTATTCTCTGTATGTGCAAGTGTGTGTGCGAACAGATCTTTGGTGCGCTGGTCTGTCTGATTAGCATGTAGGAGCTGCAGAGTCGACCGTTGTTGCTGTCACACGTCAAATTACGACTGGGGTCGTTCATGGCCTGCACGAGCTCACATGTGGTGTCCAATGGCTGGTGATGGGTTGCTCACATTCTGATTCAGCTTGAGAGAGGCAAATTAAATAAGGTGGAGTTGTTGAGCTGAAGTGAGTCAGAGAGAGAGGAAGGTGGGCCTTGTGCATTAAAAATGACCAGTTGCAATGGGAACAGGAAAGCCAATAAATGCGAACTGAAGGGAGGCTAAAGAAAGAATAAATGGACTAAAGGGCACTGTAGGAGCGTTAGTGCTTGCTCAGTTTGCGGCCACTTAGAAGGTTAGGCAATGCCAATTCGGCTTGCGCTCTGCTTTGAATATTCGCAGCCCTAATTACCACCCGCTTTTGCATTCCCATCTAATATTCCCTACATAAAGCATAAATAACTTCTTCTCGAGTAACAAAGTGCGACCAATACATTAGTCGTCTTTTGTTGCACATAAAATCCTGTGCATTTATAAAGAGACAAATAAGGGACTCCATGGATGTAATAAAAGCTAATGCTGTAAAACCTGCTGAGAAAATGGTTGGCCTGCAACTCATGCATTTTGGTCCACCAACTTGCGTTACACATCATTTTAGTTTGAGCAAGTGTAAACACTCAATTGGTGGCACATTGCCAATTGCATCAAAATCACACGCAATAACTTTGCCAGATGGTACTGATAAGCACGGCTATAGACGAGGCGCATTATTATTGCCTCATCTCAAGCATACCACAAAGCCTCTGCGTACAATTTGCTGAAGACCAAATGACATGGTCATGTCGACATATGCCATTAGTGATGGACATGATCCATGAAGCTTGCTCAAATCGGCATGCAATAGGCTGATGTGCAGAACAGAATTGCTGCTTGCAAACAAGTCGTCTACACAGGGTATAGCATTCCCCTGTTTGCCTCTCTAAACAAGTATTTTTACTAGAGCTAGTTGGCAGCAACGACGAAACATTAATAAGGCTGCATCCATCGAAAGCGTCAATCAGAGGAAGCGTCATGCTCCTCAATTCCGAAGTTCACGTTTTGAAACAAATGCAGCAGTGCCGCAGAAAGACTGACTCATCTTAATCTCTAACGGCGAGGTGAAGCAGGTTGCCTTGGAATGTTACATCCATAATGGCCCCGAGACTGTTCTTCGGGCGTTGGAGAAATAGAGAAAAGCTATGTGAACAGGTGCAGGAATAGCCTGATTTTAAGTCTAGGTTGAATACCCACTGCGTCAGAGTTGTCAGACGCCTTAGGTAATCAACGAATTGGAAGGAGCAAATGCACTCCTAGAATTTCGGAATGTGTGAGTGTATGTTTGGCACTTGCAGCAAGGTTTCGTAGAAACACCCAATTTTCATCTCATGCGCAAATTTTCATGCCGCAATTATATGACTGACTGTGTTACTCGTGAACATGCAACATTCCATTTTCAAGGTCAAAGCGTCCCATTTGAAAAGGTCTTATTTTAGGCAAGCTCACTACTTTGAGCATGTATTCATGAGTCTAGAGCACAAATAGAGACACGGCCCAGTAAATGCCAGTGGATATTCTGGATAATGCTGTTTGGATGGCATGCAGGCAGTGGCAAATTACTTTGTGTATTCGCACATGCCGCCCTAACCCAAAGCATAGCGAAGTGAACAACAGTGCAAGAAGATTCTTTATTCGAATTCCAAAGGTGAATTTGGGTAAACCAACTTATTGGAAGCAGTAGCACATAGGAGCGCTAACATGACGGATAGTTCCTAAGAGCTTGAAAACTCTTAATCACTCAGATAAATAGGTCAGCAATTGGAGATTGAACATGTTGTCAGACTAAGTTACTCATAAATTTGTAAAAAGCAGTGCGGCTAATAGACAACAAATGCAGACGAAAACGATGGAGCCGTTGCTGCTCTCATATAATAGTTCCTTTCCTTGCATTATCCACAAATTTTTAAGAAGCCCATGAATGCAAGCGATTGAGTCAAATTGCTTCCAGTAGTATTGATGCTTAAAGGTTCGCATCATTATTATTATTTCCTTACCTTCTTTGGTTATCGGACAAATATCTCTCGAGATCAGGGAATTGTTCATGTTTGGTGGGTTCGTCAGTTTCCACGAGCACGTCGACGGATCAAACGAGAAAATCAGAAATTGGAAAGCACGACATCACCTTGTGGGAGCAGGGCATAGCAATGTCCAATCGGTGTGATCAGTGGAGTTGCAGTTACATGAAAATTGCATGAAAAACTCTGGGTTTAACATGAAGTCGGACAAGAATTGCTAGAAAGCGAGACAAATTCGGAATTACCGCATTTACATCACATCATACCTGTCCAACAGGCATCGCAAGTGGGCAGTTGCGAGTAGTCAAGGACCCGTAATCTGCGTTCAGTATGCTGTGCCCGCCTCCGACACAACATGGTTTCGCTATAAAGTAGTGAGTGCAAGATGGTAGTGGGCATCGCGCACTACTTCACTACTTCGGCAGCAATAAGGTGGTAGGATTTTGATACAAGTGCGCTGCAAAGAATTCTTCCGAGAGACCAAATGCATTTAGAAGTCACTTCTGACAAATCATCTCCCAACCTCTTTGCAAAGGACTAAATTAAAAAAGTTGCTTAGCGATCGAAAGGCCCAACGATTAAACTAGTGAACTTTGGTAAAATCTTGTCAAATACCTATATTACTCAAGGTCCCAGACCTACTTTGCAATTACTGCTCTTCTGAGAGTTAATCACATGCAAAGATGAGGACAGATCCAGTCGGTGTGTTTGCTTTAGCACAAATCCACTGTAAGCTCAGTTATAGGATTGTGCACACCTCGCTTTTCCCTTTACCGAACCAGATGTCTGCACACACACTGTTTGCTCAGCATCATTCAGGACCATCTCCTAACACCATTCACACTTGATTCGTGGGTGGCAAATTTGGTGCCTTTCAATTTTAGATGCACTTCTGTACGCACATGCATGCCTTGCGTTTGATTGTAAGCACGAGAAGGCGTGCGTGTGTCTGTGTGTAGAGACATATATGAGTGCTCGTAGGAAGCTCACTTGAGACTACTGATAGAGAAGACTTATTAAGTGAACCAACTCTTGCTTTGATTCTAATGACAACGCCAATCCCAACAAATAATCAAAGCGTGTGAATGCCACTTTTGCCAGACATTGTGTTGGATCACAAATGCAGCCTCTAGCACGACATCAGCAACTCAATTCATGTGTGCTCTTCTTGCTTTAGCAAACCCAAATGTGCATTGTCTGATTTACTCAACTTCCCGCAGAACCACTGGCTCGCTTTCACTGCCTCGAAAAGGAGGGGAAGGATGCCAAACCAGTTCAACATTTCTGCCTTGTGCTCCCATATACATCAAAAGCAACACGACCACTTCCTTTTATACCTGAAAGTGGCCTGATATCACAATGTGCACTGTCTGTGTTCCGTGACGCTTAGACACTTTGATTTGCTCCACAATTACCTCATTAGAACACAGGTTTGTGAGTTTGCGCCCACCCAGTACTGACTACTTTGAATGCGCTCTAATCCTCACTACAGTTTTGTTATCGTCCACAGAATCCTCCCAAACATGTGCTTTGCCGCAACGCACTGCAGTCCAAAAAATGGAGGTGTCGTACATGCATCCTTACTCCACCAATTGCTTTTCAAATTGCCCGAGCATTGCAAAAACACAAGCTAACGTCACTTTCGGGATACCTCTTCGTCTATCAGGCATGTTTTACCATGAGTGTGCATGGTGCATCTTGAACTCACCTGCTTTACGGATCTTTGGTGCATGTTGTTTGAGCAAACTGCGATTAAATGATACTGCTGTAGTGCCCCGAAAATGCATAGAAGGCAGGAGAATGCATGATACTTAGACGAAATACATAAATGTCTTCGTTATAAAGAGGAATCGGGGTAGCTGAAGGTCAGCACACCTGGCTAGAGCAATATGATCATCAAAGTCCGTAAGCGATACAAGCAGTCAAACAAGTAGTGTTACAATTACATCAGCTTATTTGTGCCTTTTTTTTATTACCACTTGAATTAAAATAGGTGACCTAGTTAGGCAGGAGCGTTCACGGTGCAGAAATTATAAGTGCATTGTGGAAAAGAATTTGCATTAACGTTGAGATGGAGAAAAATCTAACCTTGCAAAATCAACTGAGCATTGCCTGGTTAGTATGAAAGGAGAGGTGTTTTCATTGCACTGGATTGCGTCGGACGCCATCGGCAGTTTTGATGATTATAGGCACCAACAGAGTGAAATCAAATGATCAGCATTCCAGCGAGGATCCAAAGGCCACCTGTCTTGCAGCTGCGCATTCACGTGCAGGTGTGATGCTTATGCATTTGTTCGTCTATGTTCCAGTGTTATCAGCAAGCTGTCTTAGCTTGCCTTCCACGGATATGAACTAAACAATGTGCATTACGAATGGACATACGCTTAGTACCAGAGGAGTTCTGTTTCATTAGCTGTTCTCACCTTTTATTCTGCTCAGTGTTGCTCGTGTGAGTTTTTCGACTAGAATATCGGGACAACAGGGTGGCTGTACATAAAAATGCATCAGAATGAAAGAAGCGTAGAAATACAGGTACATTTTTGGAAACTGCCATGATATTTGTGTTAAAGACGGTACACTGAGGCATTATTACTGCTTGAGGTTCATTAAGAGGGAAAGCCAAAATAGTCGCGCATTGAGACAAAAGATCTGATCATTGATTGATAAATAATGCACATATTTACTTCTATTAAGTGCTTCTTTTAAGCTATGTATTAAAATATGGGATGGGAATAGCGGATCTTGTCTTTGATGGTCGTGGCTCTTATTACTCTACAGCAGCTTGTAGTGGTAGGGTTTCGACGGTCTTCCATTCTGCAGGGACATGGCAAGTTTGGGGCTGTAGTGGCTGAGGTGGACGCAGGATTATTGCCTAGGTGGGTTCTGCACGATTGTGGTAGTCAACTTTTGAGTGGAGAATGGGTCATCGCTGGAGGTGTTGGGTGCCTGTCCCCCAGAAAAGCGGCATTCATCCTGTGTCCACTTGTCTTTATGATAGATAAGTTGTTCGCTGTTGCTGATTGGCAGCATATTGAGCCTGTTGTTTTGCGTGACATTATGATAATTCACATACTTGTGCATAGACTTGTCGTAACCCAACCAAGGCTGATTCCGATTTGTTGAGCCCTCTTCAGCATGGGTGGGCAATCCGTACACCTGTTGAGAGGTCAAGACACCATCCCTTCACAGAAAGGTATTCAATGAACCGTACCAATCAACACAGGCAATCCCTTTGCTAAATCAAGTTTTATGTGCTCACATCAATCGTGCGATACGGCCCTTTGAGTGTGAACTTAACCAACTACGTAGGCGCCACAGCTTGCACGAAAGGCAAGTTTATTACCCCGATAATACCTGTATTGGTGCTTAAAGAAGTACTTGTGTATTCTGTGCGCTAACGGATACGCTCTTCAAAGCATTTTCGTTTTGATCCAAATCTAAGCAACCCTCGGAGTATTGCACTACAAAAATGCACCCTCCATCAAATGTAGGAGTCGCAAGCGTGCAAGCGCTTTTAGATGGAAAGACCCGCAGTGGATGGCGGTTGGTTTAAAGCTAAGTGAAAATAAACCTAATAAGGTTATAGACACATCATGCTACGCCCAATTTTTCCAACAATTATTTTGAAGGCTGCATAAAAGCTCTGTTTTGGATTTCGCATTAAATTTGAGTGTTGATGA
>MIEF01008395.1:0-96849 GCA_001870725.1 Taenia solium
TATTGTACTAGCCGGTTGGCCGGCCTCCGGGCTGTGCCTACAGCCCCCAAGCCCTCTGTTTCCAGAATATATATTCTGCCCCAATGCTATGCCTTCTTTTACCTTAAAGGGAGTCTCGGGATGCTACACTCATGCCTTCTTTTGTCCTCAAGGAAGCCTAGGGGGCTGCAGATAATACTCGAGCAGAATATGTGTGTTCAGCATACAAAGGGGTTGAGGCCAATGGCATGGCGCAAAGGCTAACACACCTGCCAAAGGTGCAAAGCCCAAGGTACAAAGGGTCCTTTGCTATAACCGACTGTTGAACAGACAACCAACGCATTACAGCATTGATATTTTGCAGAATTAGTTGTGGGCTTAGATACGCAGCACTTCGATCTCTATAAGTCGCAAATTCGCTTGGTGACAAAGCCTCTGAATTATGCTAGTAGTCTGCCAACTCATTTGCACGTTAATAACACATGCTTTTCAACTGTAATTAGGCTTTCTGCTACCCCAAAAAGTGCTTGGAGCACTGCCAGAATATGACTTCGATGGGTTTGATAGTTGCGCTAACATTAGTTTCAATTTTTTATTGTATATGCAAAATTCAGCAAGCTTGAAGCCTTGGTGACTTTGAGAAAATTGCAATGGGCCAGTTTAAATCTTATTAGGATGTGAATGATTTGTTGAAAGTAATTGTCGTTGATCGGCATTAATGTAGTCAATAAAGCCAACATAATCAGCCCTCTAGTTTCTCACATAGATAAAAATATTCACCTTACCAATTACCCATATATTCTTCATAATAATTTGCAATCGCGCAGTAATGACATCATCATTTCATCGCCCAATGAAAATAAAGACCTTAAAATTTGTTTTAGCATTGTGTATAAACTCTCGCTGCGTTGGCCGTTGTCACTTGGGAGGCTGTCATTATGCTGTACTTCGATGATTTTATGGAAGGTAGGCTTGTATCAAATGATGATAAAATGCTCCTTAGCCATCGAGAGTTTACCATCCGACCTTCGAGAGGAGCTGACTGCGATCAGGCATTTGGATCACCAGGCAAACAGTAGTTGAATTTTTATATACACTCACCCTGTAATAGATACGATGAACTCTCTGAATCTGAGAATCAATGCATTTTTTGACAGTTGCAAATCATCTCGACCATCAGAAAAGGAAAAGGAGATTGAATACGAGCAAATACTTAAGGTATGTTCCCAGATCGCGCATCTATATCTACTAGGAGTTTGCTAGGGCTGCGGATTACTCGAAGAAGAAGGTTGCCATCGTGAGGAGTATTTACACCACGGTATATTTACTGGTATTCCTTTTTATTATGTGGTAGTACCAAAAGGTTATGAAAAAATTGGACTCAGAGTTGGAGAAGTTTCGATTGGAGTTGGAGGCGGATAATTCCGGAGTCACTTCAAAAATC
The DNA here is from genome assembly GCA_001870725.1 of Taenia solium. Classification (NCBI taxonomy): domain Eukaryota; kingdom Metazoa; phylum Platyhelminthes; class Cestoda; order Cyclophyllidea; family Taeniidae; genus Taenia; species Taenia solium. The sequence continues at coordinate 1,424 of MIEF01008395.1, forward strand.
GAACATCGTTAGATAATTCTGAGTTTTGAATTTATTTTATCTACAGGTGTTCGTACCCTTCTTGGACGTAACATGCCAGGAGCAAATAGGCTGGAGAGTACGTCCCGAATTACATCTTAATCGTCTGTAGAGCGCCGTGCAAAATTTCGCAGTGGTCACTTTTTTAATACCAACCGTGCTATTACAAAGAGGAGGATGCCCTTTTCCCTTGAGATGCCAGAAAAGCAGTTTTATGTACTTAAGCGGCGTTTTGCAGCCTTTGATACCCCAATGAATTTGCTCCCACCCTCTCCCTATAGTGGGAATGGGGCGTCGTTCATGTCTGAAGAAGCCTCGAATCCTCTCATATCAGAAAGCAACAATCGTCTCTTGTCCACCGACGTTATGCGTCGCATCCCAAGCGCTGGGAGCCTCAATTCGATGGATCACAATGTGCCAGATCATGATTTCGGTACTTTCCAGGCAGATTCTCAGGACTACTGCGATGACGATGAAGACGATCTCCAAATTAGTTGTAAGTATGCAGTTCGCTATGCTTCTGTTGTTTTTTAAAATTCGTTCCTGTTTTACTGAAAACCTCTTGTTGGCACCACTTTCCGAATTCAACATTTCTCCAATGCTGGGAAAATAACTCATGTGAGGATTTGTTCCGGATTTCTTGCTAGTCGATCCCACTAAGCGATCACGTACACTTGACACTCCTCAACGGCTTACGGGAATTTCAATGGATCATCACAGGTTTGTTTATTGGCTTCTGAAGCTCCCCTTCAGCATTCTTCCTTTATGTCATTGCTTTATGTGTCCTTGACTCGTGAAGTGTTCTCATGTTTAGTTGTTGTCTGAACTTAGAATATTTGAAGGTTTTAGCTGCCTTTCTTAATATAGGTCTTTCTGTGAAACTGATTTTAATCATGACGAGACGGGCTACGTCATTCTTGGAACCCCAACCGAAAGTCTAGCTGACGTTTTGTCTTCTGCTGCAGGATCCATCACGGCGGATCATCATGCTACTCCCCTTTCGTGAATACATCGGACACTGAAGCAGTATCTCTCGGTGCCGGAGGCAGTGCTGTTGTCACTGACCCGTCCATTGACGAGTTGCTAACCAATCCCACTGCATCTGCGTCTCCAAGCCTCAAGTGCGGCGAGAGTCCTCGCTGGATCGGTGGTGTGGCCGCTGCTGTTGACAAGACTCGTCGAGTGGGTGTCCACTCCCGTCGACCCAGTCAAATGAGCTCCTCCACTATTGATACCAACGACGAGACGGGTGGTTACGTGTCCTCGGGCGAACTACATCACCTCTCCCACTCCCACCGTTATGCCTTAGCTCAGTCTCCGACTGGGCCGTTGAAGGATCAGCAACAGCAACAAAGGCAGCAGCAGGACTCCCATGCCTCAACAACGACTTCCGGTGCTGCCGTGGACGAGAACAAGTACTGCTTTTGCAAAGATGTCAGTTATGGAGACATGATTGCCTGTGACGCTCCCAACTGTCCGATTGAGTGGTTTCACTACCCGTGCGTAAACCTCACTGTTGCTCCAAAAGGCCGTTGGTATTGTCCAGTATGCACTGCCAATGGTGCTGCTGGCACGAGGTTCGCTGGAATATCCTCCACTTCAAGAAAAAGGGTAAGCCGCCGGTGAAATCGAGTTTGAAAAGCGGCACTTTTTCTATCAAAGTCTTACCGGCTGACTTGATGTTATCGGTTGACGAACTAAATATGCCGCTGGATCACCAGCGCAATTAACTAAAAACTGCTTTGTCTGCCGGGATCTGGGTATGGGTAAGCAATTTAGAACTGACCCAAGCAAGAGCTGTAAAAACAGATTCGATAAGGCGTAACTTAAATTGGTGGGGATTTTATTGAATCGACCGCAACAACACTAAGAGTAAACGAAGGAAAGATAGGCATAAAGGTTATCGATTTCCCACGGCACAAACCAATTGTGAAAATTGCTCCAAGGCTATGATGAAGTTGCGCGAATGGCTGGCGTTGACTTCCTAACAATTTTAACCAAGCCAGCCGGTCCGGTACCTTGGGGACATCTCCGAAACTTCGTGATGTAACTCAGGACTTCATTTGCAAGGGGCTTCAATATCATGAGTGTTTGGGTCAATAGAGCGAAAGGGGCACTTCGTTTGGCGTCTTTCACCATGAATGGTCTAAGTGCACAAAGCGTGCCCCGCTAGCGTTGTGGACGCAAGTGTCTGCACGGTAAAGAGATGCACAAAGGGCGTTCATAAGAAGTGTGCTGAGTGCTGAATTAACCCATAGGCGCTCCAAGGGGTATAGCCGTCCTGAAGAGGCCTCACCTTGCCGCAAATAGTCTCCAAGGTGTCGGTACAGTTACGAGTCGAGACAGGGCCCACATTAGCATTGGTTTGGGCGAGATATCAGCGCAGGCATTCGAGCATCATGTCATCGTCGTTTCGACTATCTAGATAGGGAAGGACCAGGCCCTCCGAACAGTGCTTGACGAGAACGCTGCGTCGCATCACCGCTAGCGTGGAGTCCACGCGGTGATTCAGATTGGCCGAAATTAGTAGCTTCAAAGGGAAGAGTTGAGGTTTGCGAAATTAAGGCGAAAGTAGTACTTAGGGAGAAAGTATTGAGGTACGTCAGCGTTTAGACTTTTGATTTCTTTTCAAGACTGTTAATCACCGACAGAGGCGAAAAAGCGCTGTCCTAGTGGCTGTGGGACGTAGTACTGTAATGAAAAACCAGGGGAGTGTTTCTTCACAGAGGTGTATTTGCAAGACAATCGGCGTATTGACTGGAGAGGCATACAACGTTTTGGTTAATGAAGGATCTGTTCTGGCAGGATGGATACAAACCGAGGCAACTCAAATCATTGAAAAATAGCAGTTGGATAAGACCATACTTGGGAAATCAAAGCAGATTAAAAGTTAATGAGGGGAAATGATGGAATACGCAAAAAAGTAGGGAAATAATGCACAAAAGTTTGCGCGAGTAGCGTTTTATCCCTCAAAACATCCGCTTTACCTGTAAGAATAAAATGGTATATCGAGAAGTCTATCTAAGGCACTGATGAAAGGTCCTCCTAGTAGTAGCATGACCTCGCACCGAATTCAGCACAATTGCGCACAGGAGATCTGTCTTACATGCTACAACAGAAAAAGTATTTATTCCAACTACTAATTTACGCGAACACTTCAGTGTCCATAGGTATCACCATCGTCTTGGTGGCGCGTCATTTCTGTTAACAGCTCAAACGTCCTATATTGTCTTTGGAGAAGACTCTGGCAAAAATATATGGTAGACACTAACCACTATAAAAGCGAAGAGACTCACTTCGCACACATACCTGGAACGGGAGTGCGTGAGAGACTCCTTGTTCTGTTTGGTGTTGGTTGGGACGTGCTGGTGCTGAAGACATCGAACTACTCCATTACCGCATTCAAAGGGCCAGTTGTTGTTAGCTCTGAGCTAATCGGAACAAAACAGCTCTACGACCATCCTGAAAAATTATGAGGAAAGAGTGGGGGACGCACACAAGGCATTGATAACCATGCATTACCCAACCTCCAAGTTCAGTACCATAGCGTCTAGGTCACCACAATCTCGTCAAGTTTAAAAACCAAGATTGATCTACAAGAAGAATATTAGCCGTTGGCTGTTTGTTATTCATAACGCAACTCGAGGTCGGAGTCGAAAATGCCACATATTTTCAACAAATAAGCAGTTGATAAAGACCAAAAGCACAGTCAGGAGTGAAAAGGAACATAGAAGAACTGGACTACCCACAATTGAAGATGAATCCTAGGTTCAGGCGGTGGTCTAGACGTTGGATCTGAAGGCTCTTGTACAGTGAACGACAGTGGTCAGGATCGAAGACTTCGCCCAGTTTGCTGGAGGCCTTTCTCAGACACTCCACGGAGATGTAACTGGTGGCAAAATTGTCGGCAAAGTGACTGTGGAACATTTCCGTGCAGGCGTTGATGAGCTTGAAGTCTGAACGACTCTCTGCCATTGCCATTTGGCCGTAACTAAAAAGTTCATGGGGCTACTTAGTTGACAGTTTGCCACGACGCTTACGAAGGCATTCCAAAACCTGCGCAACCAATCAACAACAGGGCATATTGGACGCTCACCTTCGTCTGGATTAGTACATACCCAAAAACAATTTTACGAAATTTGTAACCAAAGAAACTTAGAAAATGACAGCATTTTGCAGACACCAGTATGATCGGCAGAAGTAGGAAACCAGCTCTAACAAATCATGGGTGAGCCACCGACAACACAAAATTCTTTCCAAATAACAAATTGCTTTTAATCACACTACTTTCTCAAGTAGATTTCAGTCGCGTATTGAGATTTTTAATAGAATGCGTATAATGAACGCTGTCAGTTCGCTGCCTTTCATTCTTAGACGTCAAGGTCTGAGCGTCAGCCCGCTCTTTGTACCTTCAAAAGGGAATAATAAATAGTACACATTTGATTGCCAATCAGACCACGGCTGGCCAGCACAGGGGGGAAAATGCATAAATGGCAAGCTTGTGCTCTTTTGACTGACAAAATCAGCAAAAAAGTCAGCCAAATTGGTCGAGTAACCAGTCCCTTGGCGAGTCTCGACACGCACATTTGAAAATGTAAATATTGACATAACTTTACGACTGTGAAAACGGTGCGAAAGTTGTGAGCAACACTGAAAAGATAGCCGTTTGCACGGAAAGATTAGATACAGGAAAAAGTATGGATTTAATTCCCCCAAAACAGCTTAATTCAAGGCTAAGCTCTGGGAGAGCACCCACTAATCGAGCACGAAATGAAGAGAGAATGCAACGGGAATACAAGGCACGTAATCTACCCACTGATGAAATTCCCAAGGGCATGCGTGAAGACGCTATCCCACGCTCTTACAAAGCGATAAAATATTCAATCGACGTGAACCCGTATCACATTTAAACGTTCTACATGTCTGCATGCCTAGTGATCCGACTGAAAAAAGGAGGAGCTAATCATAGCCCCTATGGATTAGAAACCCTGCAGCAAGAATTTCAGATAGTAGCAATTAAAAAGCATTAGTTTGTGCTACTGTTTGAAGCATAAAAAGAACACAGACGCATTGCAATTGCTGTGCGGTGGCAGAAGCGGAGTCAAACCTTTGGATAGACTAAGATACAACGCCATTGAAAGCCCGGGGAGTGAGATTACTCGCCTTTGCAGCATTGAGGAAAAAGGCGAAAATAAAGTCCAATTTTGAGTCTATGCTACTGCTCTTGAATTTAAGGCGACAGGCAACCAAGTAAAAAGACTAGGTTTAACCTCTACTACCCGACTCCAAAACTATCAATTCGAACGCCCTGGGAGTAAACAAAGGTCTCTTGAAAAATGTGCACGGCTGTGTTGAAAATCGTACCGAGGCAATGAATTGAATTGACTACGGTACCCCATAGTTAGCACTGTTATGCTTTAGATGAGGATAGCTACATCAAACTACATATGGTAACATTTCATGTACCTGTTGCGTCATCCGTAGGATGCGTCAGCATATTAACGCCTGACACCACCATGTAGGAGTGAGTTTCCGCACTGTTGACTTTAAAATCAGCGACACTTTTATATTAATTATCATGAGATTCGAGCTTCGTTTCTGTTTTCAAACACAGACTTGTCACTGTATCGTCGAGGAACACCATAAACCCACCAAACTAGTGAAAAGAGGTGAGAAGCATGAATTAAGTCGTACCAAACCAATGAAGTCTCTATCTTTTTTGAGCTATGACAGCAAACAATCTTTCTTTAGCCGGGAAAGTAAAAATGTGGAAAGATATTTGTATGCTGCTGGAATGGTAGAAATGTTAACTGAACGCTGACGGCCCTCCTTCAAAATACGGCAGCACTAATAATTTATGACAAAACTGAAACACAAAGCACCTTAAATAAGTTTCCAATTGATATTGAAAGGTGTGCCTCTCTAAAAGCTTTAAAAGCTACTTTAAGCAAACATCTTTAAATAAAATGCTACAAAGCCAGTTTGACTTTTGAAGCAATTAGGAAATCGGCTTTGATTTAATTGGTCTTTAATTCCAAGTTAAGAACTGTAAAAAACGGTTGGTTCGGTGATGCATGCCGACCCAAAGCTACACCAAAATAAGCAAATTCAATCAGACCTAAAAGTGCGATGATGTAAGCTAGCAAATATTCCAATAAACGCGTCAAATAGACGGTGTGGATTAAAAAAACATAAGGTAGGTGCCCCAAGTGATCAGTAAATCAAGGAGTTAATGTAACAACTCTAATCAGTGTAGGCATTAACGTGCACAAACCCAAAGCAGAGTTATGCAATCTTCAAGACAGATCACGACGTCCTGAACCGCACAGCCCTCCTCTTCAACTTCTTCGTCACCAACACCAACAGGAAAGTACTTAAGTAGGGAGCATCATTCGCGAAGGTCGGCAAGGCAGGCCTAGAAAACATCTGGGTTGACGCCCATGCTGGAGGCGCATGAAAGCATGGTGTGATCAGACTGACCATTGCTTCATCTCCACTACCACCACTGCGAAGTAGGTGACGGTGACCTCAGAGGTAACCGACCATCAGCAGGTTTGCGGTTCGATGCTACCGTCATTGGCCCGTCGAAAAGTGACACGGCTTGTCCGCATCCCCCAGACACCCTCTAAACGCTGATGACAAAAATTTTGGAAGCTTGCTCGTGGAGCGAGTGATCGGTGGTGATGTCCCCAGGGACAAAGAACTCCAGATCAAAAGAGGTACCCCCGACACGTATGTGCCATTCCCGCATAGCCACGATTACTTAGCAGACACTGATGAACTTCGTCCTTCAGGAGGGTGCAACGGAAGTGTACTTTGACTATGACTGGGATCTTGACTTAATGAGATCAGGAAGCGCACTTTGACAACCATCAGGGATGGAGGATTTCAGCACCGATAGGTGAAACTTTGACAACGCATTGGAATTCCTAGTGTTATCTGAAAACAGGAATCCAACGCTATAGTCTTCTATAGGTTGCCTCGAGATAGATTTCATTTTGGATAAATAGGACAAATTTTAGCCCTTCTTATGGAAACCTACCTCGAGAAACAGTAATTATGACAACAGTAAATAGGTACCTTCAGACTCAGATTCAGCCACCTCCAACTTGCGCTAGACCGCCGACACAAAACTTGCTCGATAATGTCAGGGACGTCTTTTGTTGCCAAGAGCTTAAAGGGATCAGAATTTGCTATCCTATACTAGTTGGAACTACACCAGAGGAGAACGACAAGAGCTATTGTGCCGATCAAGTCACGGAATTCAACGTCACAGCACACGAAGAGGAACCAAAATAATGCAACAAACCCATGAAAGAACTAACCTGGTAGTTAGTTTCTACTATCAATCTCCTGACATTCTTTCACCAAATTTATGTACCACTAAGCAGTCAAAGATACGTCCATTGGCAAACCTTACGTCTTAGAAAAAAAAGCACCCCACGTTATCACAACAGGCATGAAGAATGCTCAGAAACCTGGAGGACCTAACGAGCACATTCTTGGTCGAGGCTCTCAATATGACCCATCAGACAATCCATAACGCCACCTTGGAAACCAACGATAACCTTTCCTGTTTCACATAAAGCAGTACCAGTCCAAACATACCAGCACTTTTCAAAATCCTCCTTGTATTTTCCAGTAAATTTACATGCAAGACGATACAGGATTGGATAATTCCGCCCAAGAATTTCATGTACTCGTAGTGTGCTTTACCTTAAACCTAAAACACTACAGTCATTGACGAAGAAACTTCTGGCTTATAATTAAAGAGGCGACAAATTTTCAATGAGAACCCACCTAGAATTTTCTAAAACTCATCGATTCGATACAGATCATCACCAGCACCGTTTGGAACAGAATTAAAATTAATGCTTTGTATCAAGTGAGTGCGTTTCACAAAAATTGCGGCATTGGTCAGGAAAGCCTTCCTACTTTAAAGGATCACCCTTGTTCATTGAGAAATTTAGCACCACTAGCGATCAAGCACCGCAGAAGAATAAAAAAATTACCGGGATTAAAAAAACTCCTACAACATAAACTAGGTTCATTCAGGCAACTATGGTTAGCACAGAAAAGTGCAAAGGGTGTGACACAGATTAAAACTAAGGACATCAACAAAAAATAGCAAATAAGCAACATCAAAACCCCACCCACCACCGCTGAAAGCCTTCATCAAAATGCGAGGCCATTAGATCTTGACCTTAGATTGACCTTAAAGGTGCGATAAAGCGCGGTACAAAAAAAAATTTGCGATTCACAGAGTAAATTCATCGCAAGGTATTGTTAAGGCTTTGACACCGACAATTTAAATACGCCTCAAGTTGTTACAAATAAGAATACAACAACTTGGCATGTTCCGTCCTTAACTTCGCATCCAAAAGACGGAGGGATGGCTAGATTGCAAATGATAAAAGGTAAAGAAAACTCAAAAGGAACTGATCAAAGCGGCCTAAAAGTCGGCTCGCTTTCCTGTAGGTTTATAAAAAGTTAAATGCATCAACCACCAAAGCGTAACAAATAGTGTTAAAACACCCAAGAATAACCTAAACTGAACAATTTAAGTGTGGCCGCCAGGTGAAGGCTAACTCAAACTTTAAATCCATCGAACGTAGATCAAAATGTCAGCCTCGACTACCATGTAAAAACACACTCCGAAAGAATGTCAACTACGAAAACCTAATAATTATTATAGCCAACCGGAACTTTCTTTAAGATAAAAAAAGGCACAGTACAAGGGCAGAATACATATTCTGGTATCGGAGGGCTTTGGGGCTGTTGGCACGGCTGCCCAAGTGACCGAAACCAGCAGTTTGAACAAACAAAGTATTACACAGCTGGTCAGCCTCCCGTGTCAGCCATCACAACGTAATCAGTGCTGCGAGAAGCACCCACGAGCTAACCGTGCCAGCCTTCGAGATTCGAGCGCATGTCTTCTTGTAGTACCATCAATTCCGCGTAGAACTCGGTGCAGCAAATGCACATATCTTAGTTCTCCTCTCCCACGATAATGTGGCCCAATGGAAGATGGGGGTACGAATCCAAGTTTTCGAGTGGGTTGAGACACACACAACACATATTGTGATTTCAGGCTTATTTCGATGCCGTAGAAGAAACGTGAGGGCATCGTAGAACACTGAGCAAGTGGGGCGATCGGGCCCCATAGGAACAAAACGCGTGCGACCCAAGTGTACAAAGCATAAAACGATGCTATCGAATGGCATCCTGCACATTCTACATCTGCTGATACACATTTTGGCGGGGAAAGGCAAGTTGCCTGAGAACAGGAGAGAGAGCTTACAGAGGATGCTTGACCACAACGTTGCTGATCCCTCTTGGCAGCTCTACTGGACCTGAAGTTCACGGCTAGTGGCGCTTCAGTTGTTAATGGCTTCCTTGCAGAACACGGGAAAGAGGGAGATGCCGAAGCTGGACGTCGATCTCAGCCCTTCTGTTACGAGATACCAGAGGTTCTCCCATCCATAGCACATGCACTTCTTTCACACCGCCAGAGTTTGCCAGAAGCGGCATGGAGCAGGATGAAATCCATCAAAGTCGGGTCCGCTTTCCGCTGCCACCAATGTAGCGTCATGAGGCTCCCTTTAAGGAAAAAGGAGGCATAGTACTGGGGCAGAATACATATTCTGGAAACAGAGGGCTTGGGGGCTATTGGCGCAGCCCGGAGGCCGGCCAACCGGCTAGTACAAGATGGCCACCCCAGGTGACTGAAACCGGCAGTTCGAACAAACAACGAACAAACAAAGTATTACAATCAACATGGTTAATTATTATCAGGAGATCGTTATCCTAATAGTGGTGACTTGCCAGCATTCATCAGACATTTAGCCTTCCCTGGTAGGGTAATACAGTACAAAGCTTTGGTAAGTTAAGTTTACGATTGCTAACGCGGTTACTTAAGCCTTTGCAGACTAAGCTTCCATTTTACAGCATAGCCCCTGGTATATGTCAGATGCCACATCTCTTCTATGCGTCAGTAGTACATTTGCTGTCACCCTCTCAGGCTATCGTGCCACATGGCGCCTAAACATCATACCGTTTAAGGCGGGATTAATAATCACTTCTAATAATAATAAATTTTGTGGATTTACTAACCCAAAATCAGAAATATTGAGATTAAGACAAGGTATGAAGAGGGTCCAGGGAACAATGCTCTGCATTTGACCGCCCTTGCCACTTTATTCTCATTTTATTTCTCCCCACCCATCAACCTAGATTTCATTCGGCCAGCATAAGCGAAGGGGAGATCCCATCTCAAATGTAACTAGCATTTCGCATAGGCATCGTAACAGCTTCATAATGCACTTTTCCACACGGTTTTAACGTGCTAATATCGTTTCACTTTTTACCAACATCCTTGCATTAACACGGGTTTGGGATGCTTACCTAGGAATTATGTCGTTTTTGTCCCTCTGTTATGAGTCGAATCCGAGATGGATGCCATTTCCTTTGGTAGCTACGGTGTAGTATTCAGGCGTAGAAATCAGAAGAGATGTGTTTTGGGACAGGTTTCGTTATCGCTTACACTAAAATAGCGTCCCAAGTCTTCATTGAAGACACGGTAAGGCAGTGATATGTAGGAACATGTTACAAATAACAGACAAATTGAGAGGCTACTAGCATAGTTCAAAGGCCATGTCGCAGAGTGAGCACACAACCTGTAGTAGCTGGAAGTCGCGTGTGGTTAAATTTGAAGGTAAATAAAGTACTAAGTCATTACAGCTTGTAGTGGAAAGTTGTTTCTATGATGTATAACGCCCTGGCACTTACTGGAGGAAGAAAGTAGACATAATACTTAGAAAGAATATGCATTTTCAATATGCAGAAATGATAGGGGCCATTGCATGATCTGCTGACCATGCCGCCTAGCTGAGGCACCATGGCGGGGTCTCTAAGCTTATTACAATCCATCGGAAATTTGAAGTGCCAGTGTGGATGACTTGTTGACGTAGCTATTTTGTTAGGAAACCTATTCGGGCTTGAAAATAAAATATTCCTCTCTGGAATTAGAAACGTCGCTTTGTTTCCTTGGATTTAAATGCATACCGCTTCTCGTTCAGGTTTTTATATATAAGGTAAAGAACTTTCAGTTCTGGACGAAGTTTTTGGTGCTAACACGTTTTAAAGGCAGTCTTTTTTTTGTCAGAAAATCGTAACATGCTTGTTCGGTCCGGTATTTTTCTGAAGCATTGGTTATACGCGTTTTCAGAAATTTTTGTTTTTCCGATTTTATATTCTGTACAGAACTCACAGGCCTGCACAAACTTATGATTTAAAATGCCAAGACTTATATCTAATTGTTGATTTGGAAAGTCTGTAATCGATTGCAATGGGTCAGTGAAGAACAGTCCAAAGGAGGGCGTTAATTTTACACATGTACTGCTTATCTGTTTGTTTAACTCTCTATTTTGGTAAAGGGACCACTATGGAGCGCCTCCACTGCAGTTTTGCCTCCGGGTCATAGCAGCAGCCCTCAAGCCCTTCTCAACGTCGATGAGACCAGGTATCATGCATTCTCTCGTCTTCAGGGAAGCTTCAGAGTGCCGCAAACATGCGACACTAATGCATCGTGTTAAAATTTACCTAGTGAGCTTAGTGTAATGTGTTGACAGTTTTTTGTTCGTAGGCACTCGATTGAATTTGATGAAATGCCATCCACTGCCTAAGGAATAGCTTCTGATGCAGGCTATTTAAACACCATGCAAATTATGTGGACGCCTTTGCATTGGGAGGAAAAATATAAGCGTTTCTTGTGAGCAGCGATTGGCTTGAGCGAGGTAGGAGTGACTCAATGGGATTGAGCCACGTTCACATCGATACCCAAAATCCATGGCGCAATTTATTTCTTATTTACCTTACTTTAAAACCCAAGTTGTTCAACTTTGCCTTTAGCTGAAAAGGATGATTTCACCTTTCTTTTTACCGTAAAATAAAAAAAAGTTTTACACGACCCTAATGTTTGCTCAAAAAAGCCACCGCAAGGCGTCCAACCAAACTTGACTACACCAGAGGGGATGAAACATTACTCAAGTGGCAATAAATTTTACTAAGTATTTAAATCATTTGTTTTAATTTGCATACAGTCTTTGCAATTGCACGGGTGATGTGACTTTAAGAGTGCTAACAAAGGTTTGAGTCGGTCACCATCCTTGTTGCAGTTTACATTGATTCCGGTTGGCCGAATTCGCGCAAGAATGCAAGAAATGGCCGAGGGTTGCGGTGTCCTATCAAGTTGTGAGAGCACGAGTATGCTCTTTTCAAAAATGTCGATCGATAATTTCGCCTCAGGATGCAGGTGAGACGTTAGACAATTTGAAACGGCATGGTGTTGTGCTTATCACGAGGCCTTTCTACGCGTACGACTTGCACTTGTTAATGGGGAATTCGGCGCTTGCATCCAGGTTCCAGCACCACAGGCATTTTGAAGACGCTGCTGTACAGGGCAACCCTCTGATTCGATGTGAGCATGTGGGCGACCCACGTCGAAAAATAGGTCATGCCGATGGCAAGGGTAGACGTTCTTGTGAGCACAGGGTGAATGACTCGAATCGACTATCTCCTGAGAGCCTAACTCGCAAGTCTCTGCCCCCTGTGAAAGAGCAGACAAGTCGCCACCAAGAGGAGCCCCAGTCCGAGAGGGATGCCAGCACTATGCCAGTGGATTCCGCGTCGACGATCACTGTTGAACAGCCGCACCCAATACCCGTTATAACAGTGACACGCATTGGCGATCAGGAAAAGGCCAAGGCCACTCCCAAAGTGCACAATTGTCTACCCGAGGTGGTTAAAACCTCCCAAGCAGTTCGCGTTGAAAATCAGCCGGGTCTGACCGGGGTACCACGCCACAAACCCATCCAGCGCTTGTCACAGACGTCTCCGGTCAAAGCGAGATCACGCAGTCCACGACGAACCAACTCCGTGACACCAAGACCGGAGCGGAGTCAGTTAACCAAGTGCAAAAACGCCGTAAGACCCCCACGCCCGGAAAGGGCACTTTCAAAACCTCCATCCCATGTGGCCAGTAACTCATCCGTCAGGAATCGTGAGACAAAGATATTACAAAACAGAATCCGCCATAGAGAATATGATAGACTATCCAGCCCTACAAATTGCAAGCGATCCAATTCAGCGGGTCCTTATTCAAGGCACCCAACACCGATTAACACTCCGAGGCGAGCAGTTTCGAGGGATATATCGAAGCGAGCACCAGGGCTTCCACAATCTCGGTTGGAGTACACCTTCTACATAAGGGATACAGACGAACACCGCAGACCCTTCGATGAGAACACGGCTGACGCAATAGCCCGCGGTTGCCAATGCTCCATCGAACTGATCACACTAGGGAAGGGCTTCCCACCGATCTTCCACAAGGGCGTTAGGGTATGCCCAGTCACCATTACCACTTCTAATATGACCAACCTGAGGAGGTGCCTTGCCAAATTGGACGCTCACTATCCCGAATTCAACGCCAAGGCCTTCCTTCCCCATTGAGGTAGAAATGTATGCACGCACCCACGAATGCGCTCCCATGCACACACGCACCCATTCCACTTTTGAAAAGCACCTTTGTGATTAAACCCACTCAGCCTTCTACCAATTTTACAAAAAAGATATTTCTTCGAGCGAAGCCTAGGCTTCTGGTTTTTCATTTCAATTCTTTCATTAAATACTTTCAAAACAACACCTCTACGCACGAATACTATCATGCGAGATCGGCATTCACGGCTGCACAGATTACAAGTTGGTTTGGGACATTGAGAGATGCATGATTATGAAATACTCGCGGTAGTTTAGGCTATGTGCTCGTCTTTCAACCCATCAAAAACGCATTTGAAGGAATAAGTAAAGAAACTTCACGACCTTAGTCCCCGATATGGTTACTTAAGGTGCAAGCTCGGAAAAGGTAGGGCGCAGAAATAACCACACAAATGGAATCTTGATCTTTGGCAAATGACGATCGCTATTACCTGTTGGAAGCTAATAACACAATTGCGTTACAAAGTGCCGTGGCAAAGGCTTCAAGCAACTGGATCCCCACTTATCGATCCAGTTAGTTAGTACAATAAATTAGAACGCTGCATAAGAACCCAATTACAATTTTGTTACAGACCCTATAAATAAGCACTAAAGAAAGGAAGGAATATGCATTTACCGATTACTTTCAGAGGGGGATAAGAGTAGGTAGCAGTTTTCTGTACACAACCACATGCAGAGAAGTCGTCAGAGACGTCTACCCATGGTGTTTTTTGTTGCCTTTTTTATGCCTCTTGCCCCTTCCTTCGATAGTCGTAGCAGACAGTTGATTGTGACGCAGACTGCGCTTCCGCTCCATTTTGTCGCCCAGGGCCTCGCGCCGACGCTTCACACCGCTGCAATGGGATGGTAGTAGTACCGCTTCAATCGCAAGTCGGCACGCATAATAAGAGTACCCCCTGACCATTGCAGCCCGTACTGTCTTTAGAGATGACTCAGTCGTCAAACCCTCACCTTTTTGCCTATGGATTTTAATCCTATAACACATTTCTTTAGTGAAACTCAGATTCCGAGTAAACACCGCACATCTATTTAACAATGAATTAGAAGTGGACTCATGTTTACACTCGTTAAAATTAGCTACGGGAACGATTCGCTGAAAGACTTGCATAAGCAATTCGCAAGTGCTTCGGACTGGGTATATAACAGAGGGCGAACGTCTATGAGGTGTACGCAACCATAGCCCAACCAGCGAGCAAACATAAGCACGTGACCACCGGTCCCGAATCTCCATGACGCAGTTTTTTTATGACAGAACGAAGGAAGCGCAGCTACCATCGTCAAATTACCTGACTAGTTCACATTTGTGAATAAAGCATTTCTTATAGAGAAATTATTTCAGACCGTTCCAAATTTTTAAAACACTGAATATAAAAAGTCCGGGTCCACTTTATGGCAAGATAAATAAAATGAAATGACGTAACAATAAATCAAGAACTGGCTTCCCATAAAATGAGTTACGAATGAACAGAATTTTGGAGCAAGGGTGTCCAACAAGCTTCAGCTCACCGAAGGCCCCAATAGGGTTTTTATCGACTGAAACTTTTCAAATATTGAATAAGAGAAGTAATACAAGAAGTACGACCGTTGGAAAACTAAACTGCAATTTGGCGATACATCATAGAAATTAGGAGCAACAAGCTATCCAGTACTTTGAACCACGCGCAACTTCCCCGTTATTAACAATTTGTTCGTACTCTTTTAAGGTCTTATACGGTCATGTATAAAGACGCGGTAACCAAGATCTTTGCGCCTAATGTTTATTTTCGAATTACTGATAACTGTGTTGCATACAAGCTCTTATGGAACTCATGCGAAATAAAATGCCATTAGATTTGGCTATCACGCATTTGTATATTTTTAAAGCTGAAGACTCTTATTGTTTTATAAATGCATCTTTTTTCCATATTATTCCGGAACAAATTGCGCCATGCATAAACGTCGTAATCTTAACAAAATCACTAGAAACCACAGAAGCAAATGACATGGTGATTTCAAATTCGTTCCACTGAGAAGAACCACTCGTTGTAAGGGCTAATTATCTCATCTACAGTCATTATTCCGTTCACGGAACAATGAACTGTATGGCAAAAAAATTTCCAAATCGAGTCAAAAACCAAACCAGCTGAGGCAGTACTTACCTATCCTTCGTCTTCTCCTCCGGAACACGTACATGGAGGGCAGAGAGTTCTGAGCCGTGACCGGCGATGGCAGCGTTCCAGCTCTTCTCCGAGCCCCTAACTTGGTAGCGAGCGAGTTGTACATCGCTCTCCTCACGTAGCAACTGCCTTACCAATTCCGTGCGACGCGCCTGCTCCACCTCGTCGGTCAATACTACTGATGTGCTACCAGGTTTAACATCAGTCAATACGAATTCGTCGCCCAGGACCGCTTCATCCTCGTCATCATCGGACTTTAAGGCGCTAAGACCTTGCGTTTCCATGTCAGAGGGGGCAGAAGCACTGAGTAGACCCGGCATGATCTTTCCCTGAAGCAACAGTGGTTTCAGATACGCAAACAATAAGTACGAACATATGCCTGCTTTGGAAGAAAATGTCTGACAATTTTCACTACCTCTCTCAAATGTAGCAAAATTGTGCATTACAAGCTTTTTCGGCGTGCCGTGTGCCATTACTGCGCCTATGAATCCAAACAAATTAATCTACCCAAGCTACGATCGGTCAAACACCGTATTCGTCCGTTGTGACACCACAATGACTTGTCCCACCTAGGCGGTAAGTGTACTTCTGCATTGTACACTTTTCATTATGCAAACACATTGTTTATAAAGCTGTAAAGGGTTTTACTAGATTGACTATGTATTTATAATGGTTGGAGAGCTATCCCACAGGGGGTATGGTATTCTCTCCATTTGTCTCGATTAAGCTATCACTGACGACAGATTAAAGATGACAGATTAAATTGGGTTATTTTAATGGTTACGGATAAAACTACCTTATTATTTAGGTATCATCATACAGTCAATTTTAGTGAAGTCATTCAAAAACCAGGTTTACTGAAATGACGTGAGTAGAACAAACAGACCTGCTGCAGTTGGCCATCAATGCCAGGGAACAACTCATTTTCAAAAAGTATTTTAAGCCAACTTCTGCAAAAAACTTCCCAGCTCTCTGGACTACATTATAAAGTACAACCAATGTGAGTGGAAGTAATCTAAAGATTCGGTAGTTAAGGTGGTGCGAATAGTAAAAACACAAACCTGACACGATTGGCCGGCATCCTCGACGGTCTTGAAGGATTCATCGAGGGACTTGACGAGTTCACGAATGATAACGAAGAGGAGGCCTCGGATACGTCGTGCCCAGCCGCCACTTGGTTGGCCGGTGCTGGCCTGACCATCAACCCTGAGGCGCTTCTTTGCTAGTCCTCTAGTAGACGTGGTTTCGACTCCGCTGCTCCAGAAGGCGCCATCAACACCTCCCTCAACTAACGATTGACGCTGTGTTGTGCCTTGCAGACCTCCATCGACGCCCAAAAGACGTTCTAACTCTTCTGCCAACTGCTCCACCGACTTGCGCTGTACACCCAAGCCACAGAGAATCACCTACAAGTCAAACAACTACCCCGTATAGATTGCCTCATTTATATGCCGTTGATTTTGGTTAAATATTTAAACATCATTCAAAAATAGAGTATAAAACAAGTAACCGCCTTGACATTGCATAAGTTATAAGCCATGATAATGAATTGGTAATATAACTGAACTAAGATCAAAATGGCCAATTCGACAAGAAATTTCACATGCAAAACCTCATCCTTAGGATATCCCAACCATATTGATGTGAAATGCCTAATTAAAAAACAAGATCGAGAAAACTAAAACTAATGTATCAGACAACGAAGCAAAACAGGAGATGAAAATGCAGACTTACCTGTTGGGTTTTATTCAATTTGACATGAGGAAAGCGACGGAGGAAATAGAGGTTGGCTAACTGAGGCATTTGGTCGGCTACCATGGGGAAGTCTAGGAGGGAGCGCAGGTAGCGATGCAAGCGCTCCAAATCGACCGCCGAAAAGTACTGCCGCACTTCTGCGCTCGTCAGTTCTGTGGGAGGATCCAGGAAAAGAACGTTTTGTGAAGTATTCGCCTAACTGGTGAGACATGGATCAACAAGTAGCAAAGTTTATCTAATCGACCATGGTTTGATGGGTGTTACGACTCCACATGCCATTACGTCAATGATTAACCGATGATTCAGCAAAGGTTGAAATCGCCTTATATCTTTTTAAGTAACCAATCTGGCAAAACGAGTAAACTTATGCATAAGAAAGCATTTCAATCTTTTAGGTTTGCTGTTAAAGAGCTACGAAGGTCACCAAGAAGAATTGAATTAATTAGAAAGGTCTCAGTTAAAAACAAACCATCCAGCAATCACATAATATTATTTTAATGGGAAGGCTGTAATAGCATCCCTCACCGGGAGCCATTCAAAAATGACTTTTAGTAATTGCCAAGTCAACCATGAAGGGATAATCAAAGAGGAAATTCAAAAAGGAGTAATATTACCAAACTTTTGAATATTTCGTAGAAGAGGCTTAAATGCAAAGGAGGCAACGTTGCTATATGCGAACCTTGATGCACAGAAAGGATCTTAGAGTTTTTCGTTCGTAGAACAGAAAAGTGAACTTGGCTTACCTTCCCCAATCCAAGAACCCATCGACTTAGAGGTTAGCAATTCCAGTGAGTAAGCCGCATCCAGGGTACGGAAGGGTCCTGGTAACAGTTTGACAAATCTTTTGCAAAAATCTAAAACGGATAGAATTTGGTCTAACACTAAGAAAGGATAAAGAAAAGCCGACTAAAAGTAGTTAAAGTGGTTCAATTTAGTATTCGAAAAGCTGTGAAGCGACCATGAATAAGTTTTATGTGGCTCTATTTAATCATTGTAAAGCCGTGTTCTGCCACAAAATCATCGGGACAATGGATGAACTCATAGCATGAACAATGACATGGAGAAGTGTGTTCAGAAGGAGACGTACCAAAATAGAAATTCCTTAACCAGTCAACACTAACACCAGCCCCGCCATCATGACGCAATTCCGACAGCATGATGCATGAGAATTCTCCGGTAAGCTCATTCTAAAACAGCAGTAATAAATGCCATGGCTCTTAAGGGTATTTTAAAGTCATTAATAGTTAGTGCTTTGAGATTGAGCCTACCATTGTCTGACGTAGGTAAACAGGTAAGTAACCAGCCCTTTTCCAAAAGCGCAGAAGCTTAGGCGTCGCGCCGAAGGAGACACCAATGTAGTTCAACTTCTCCGGCTGACGCTCACTCAGCCGACTGAGGAGGGGAGGTAGGCTAGTAGGAGTACGTCGCTTTACCTCTTCGGTGAGGAGTTGAGAGGTTGAGCCGTCACCACCTGGCGACTTTTCCACCTTCTTGGCTGAAGAAGTTTCTTCCTCGGGATCTGAAAGGTTGTCCGGAATCAACTCCTCCTCTTCCTCCTCCTCCTCCTCCTCCTCCTCCATCTCATCAGCATCACTCTCTGAGTCTACTTTCGGCTCTCCTCGCTCGCCCTCCATTGACTTTACGCTGGCGATAACGCTAAGAGGCTGTATAAATACCAAGGATGACATAAAATTAGATCAAAAAAGACGCCATTTAAATCAAAATATATTGCATAATGCACTTATGAACCATCTAAAGTGAGATAGATACAAAATAACAGAGACACTACCCGAAAATAACTTAAACCACGTAGACTATAATCACTTATGCTACGAGAAAGTTTAACTCACAATCTCGCCCAGATAGTACTTGTGCAACAGTTGAAGCGCCCTGGAACCGTAGCCTAGCGACTGGTAATCCGGATGAGTGGCAATTCGAATAATACGCGCACCCGAGAGTTCACCAAAGTTGGGTTCACAAAACTACGGAGAAGGGAGGGAGCCAAAGATACCTCACGAATTAGCTACTATCCACCAAGTGAATTGAAACCAATGTGCTTCTCCTGTCCTACCTGTTGGCTAACAGTCCATGGAATCAAATCACCAGAGGGCTTCAGTCCACGAGATAAACCGCGCATCACAACGTCACGGTTGATCTTCCCCTCCAGACACACCTGGATGACACAAAGGATTTCCGGAACACGACCTGAACTTGAATCGTATGGCGCGAGGAGACAGAATATATGGTGAGCAGGCGCATCTGAGAGTAGCTGCAGATCGTTTGGAGAATTCTTGTAATGGGAAGAGACGTAGAGGCCCATAAGGCGTTGCAAGAAGACCTCCGTGGAGGCGTGGTAGGCGAAGAGAGTGTCTCTGTTTACGTAGTAGAGTTTGCACTCATCGGGAGCTGGAGCGATGCCACCGGTTTTGGATTCCGTAGAGAACAACTTCTCCCCACAGTCAAGACAGAGCAGATTGTTTAACCAGCTCTCTACTGGGTCTCCATTTGCATATCGAATGGCTTCTTTCAACGAAATCTCGTAGAGGAAGCGTGCCCGATTCACTAAAATCGACATTTTCGTGATTATCCCCTAAGGAGTTGAAAATTTGTAATATTCAAAGGTGCGAGCATAAATAACTTGAACCAAAATGGAGTAGCATTATTTGTGCATTTTCAACCAATTATCTTTAGTAGATTGAAAGTTCAAAATAAAACTCACTGAGCTGTAGACCTTTTCCCGTCCCCGAAGATTCTTTCGTCATTTCCGTATTGGTAATTCTTGATATGCCATCGACCCGCTGGCACTCATTTCTCAGTTGACCGATAAGCTTCACCGACAGCGATCTACCCGTGCCTTCATAACCGTTGATGGTTGACGCCATGAAAACCAACTTAGGTCCAGTTATCATCTGACGCACGGTAGGTAAGGGGATAGCAGCGGCTTCATCGATGCAAAACAGGTCGGGTTGCCAGCCACCACCCGCACCAGCAGCTGCCTCCCAGGGTTGGAGGTAGACAAGGCTCTGACGATATGGACGACGCGTTACTTCAATTTTTACAACTGCCTTGTTGTGGTCTGGATCAGTGGAACGATGCACAGTGTAGTCCACATGTTCCTCATACTTGAGGGCCGTCAGACCGAGCAAGACAAACTGCATAAGAGTGATGAGATTCTCGGGACTTGGAGCGGTCACACACATGTTCGGAAGACCGGCGTCAAATGCGGCAGCAAGACCAAGACCAAGGGCAGCAGACTTGCCGCGACCGCGACCTGATGTTACGACAACCACAGCTGAGGAGGCTGACTTATGACTGTTGGGTTTAGTCCCATTGTCAGAGAGGTGAGTGACTAAACTCTGTGTGGAAAGATCGAATTGAGCAAGCTTGGTGGTAATGTTGGACTTCTCCGGGACTTTCGTCTTGTCAAAGGGGTTAGCTATGTCAATAAGAGCAGAGCAGAACTGAAGAAGGGATTTAGCCTGGTCAAGCGTTTTACAGAGGTTCACTAACGCAGCGAAATAAGATTCGTCTTCAGTTAAAAGGACCTAAGAACTATGTTTGCATGCGACTGGATTACTTTTAATTTGGCCAATTCCGCTTGCTCCTTGGATATGTGCTCCGACTGTTCACGATCTGGTATGCAGTCAAGACTGTTAATAACTTTCTTTGAAATTGGTAAGATATTCCAACGATCATCTATGACAATGCACCGGGGATTCTGAGCAAGCGAAAGCAAAAAGCGCTCATTAAAACGGCACACAACATCAGTGTGCGCTTCTGTTCTGTACCTGGCGTGGACATCCTAAGAGCGTTAAAGAAAGCAGTTGCACTCACCATGGCCATCGTGCACAGCTGCCTAAGTGAATCCATCGATTTCAACAGGAAAACGATAAGACCACCCCCAGAAACAGTTTCAATGGTACGTGCCAGAGTATTGGGAGTAAGTGCTTCGAAGTCTTGTAAAATACACATATCAAACGTTTGACCAAGTATTTTATTAGTCTCGTGATAGTAGCACCACCGAATATTGGTAGAGCAAATAAATTGCTCAAATACAGTTCCTTCGCTAACAATACCAGCTTTGCGACGTTGACTGAACAGCTGTAATGACATAAATAAAATTGAACTTGCTTTAAGAGTTTGAGATTCCGTTTGCGATGCCTAAAGATGTGCATGAAAAGCACAACTCACGTGCTAAATGAGAGGTCCTTTTTGTAACACCACAAAATCTTAAGCATTCCTTTCTTCACCAGTGCTGCTTGAATTTGATACAAAATGGGCACCTAATCAATAGCAGTACTGTTAAGATGTACTCACTTGATCCTGGCCCTTGTTGCCAACGATGACCAAAACCGTGCGATGATTCTGGTTGACACCATTTTGGAGCATAACTTGAATCCTATTATCCAGTCTTTGCAACTTCCCCATTACAACCCCGAAAACACGTGTACTAAATCCCTGCCGAACTTTTGAAAGCGCGCGCTTTTAGGACTACTTTAAACAACCAATAAACTAGTTTCACTGAAAAAAGGCAAAACTTTGGGCCTTAAAAAGTATTTTTCATATTCTGGTAGCTTTTTAATTAATTAAAGTCCCGGAGTTGACCTAATTTTTGCCTTGTAATTTGACCTAGAGTTAAAATAAGCCTCATATGTAGCATTTTTGCCCATTCCCGACAATCTTAACTTTTATTAAGCCGGTGACGGCGTGTGCAACCTAACTATGCACAACGAAGTTGCATTTCAAAGTAGATTTTGCGCAGTCTGGGAATCAGGCCGCTATGAGGATGGACAATCGCGAAGCCTTAGGCACCCCGCTACTAGATCCGAGAGTTTAACAAATAATTAATGTGCTACAGCACGTTCAGATTCTTGATGTCTAAAAGCACATTATTCAACTGCTGGTTAAAGAATCTCTAAGGCACACCTTGAGATTTATTGGTCGCTTTGGATGTACTGTTGGTCTTGTTTTGTCTTTAAACAGCCAAATGAAGGTTATAGGCCTCATGCTTTACCGTGCAATTTTTACCATTTGCGCAAACACTTGGATAGAATCTGTGAGAAGGTTGCCATGAGGATTTTATTAGTGTTAATAACGATAAATGCATGCTATTTTACATTGTCGGGTAAGGAAGCATCTTCTGCAAAACCTCTGGTGGTGGAATTCGAAACCCCACCTGTAGATTCTCTTTACTTTGGACCAATTGTACACAAGGCTCTGTAAATTGAAAGGACTGCTGAGGTGTCACAGTGAAGAATTCTAATGTTGGCGGTGTCGTCTGTAGCGACGGTGGTGGTGGTGGTGGTAGCGGAGGAAGAGGGGGAGGACGAGGTGGTAACGTTGGGGCAATCGCAGGATTTCCGAGGAGTTGGCTCAGACTTTGAAGCCCCGATTGGTCGTCAAGGCGCTCTCGTGGGTGTACCTTACGTATGTGCTTCTTGAGGTCAAAGTTGCGGCAGAAGCCCTTCTCGCAATAACAGCAGGTAAAAGGCTTTTCCTCGCTGTGTGTATGCATGTGAAAAGTCAGATTGTAGGCTTGGTGGAAGGCCTTTTCGCACAGAGGACACTTGTACTGTTTCTCTTTGTTGTGTGTCAGTTTATGGTTCTTATAGTTCCCTTTCTGGTGGAAGCCTTTTCCGCAGATTTCACATGTGAAGGGCTTTACGCCTATCAACGAACATGCACAATAATCCAGCTGTGTTACACTGCAGGACGTAGACAATTTGTCAAAATCATACGCATGAAAATTCCTGGATACAATGGAATGGGTTGACTCCTCAGCTTGATAAAGTTAAAGTCATTATAAAGGTAAAAGCAATGACAACCGACCCAGGTGAATCTTCGCGTGCGTGTTGAGCGTGGAACTGCGATTGAAGGCCTTGCCACAGACTCTGCAGATATGCGGCTTTTCCGCCGTATGAATAATTTTGTGCCGGCATAGCGTACTGGCCTGCCGAAATCCCTTTCCACAAACCTGGTAGGCACAAGCAAAATGCTTTTTATACATGATGTTGCCCGATGACTTTGTCGAAATATGTTAAAATTATATTTTTACTCAATGTAAATACAGTTATATTGCTTGAATAAGTTTGTGTAGAATCCTACTCTATTTCAGCACTTTGGGTTCAATGCAAACTTTAAGAAGGTGTTTTGCTATTTGCATAAAAAGGTACAAGTTGCAGCATGTGAAATACTAAGACGAATATGAAGGCTCAAAATTTGAAGGAAATCCTAGGCTTCCCAAAATGTAAATTTTGAAGAACGCTTAATCTTGTCTTCACTCTTTGTCATGCATAACAACATGGAGAAAACTTATTTTGGAACGTTTAAACCTTTGGTCACTTGTGCCGAACCCTGTGAACGCAGTGGTGATTACTGTAACTGCTAACTTAAACACGTGAATAGGTAAAAATAGACGAATTAATCGACAAACTCTTACCTTACAAATAAATGGCCGGGCACCGGTGTGAACAGGCATGTGTCGAGCAAGGTTGTACTGAGCGTTAAAAATTTTTTTGCATTCAGGGCACTCAAATCCATGGGTTACTGTCCTGGTTACCGTTACTTCATTGCCGTCTATTTTGCTTGAAGTCGATGGTGGCAGCGTTGATGATGGTGGTGGCATATTTTTCGCAGAGGAACTGGTATGCGTAGAACTCATTAGGCCCTCAATTGTAAAGCTTAGAGACGGCATCTGGCTTTAGGTATAAAGGGGCATGAACATGGAAAATTGGCTGCGAATAAGTCAAAGAAAAACATTCATTTATTCTCAAAAAGGAAGATGTCTAGGTACACATAGTTGTTTCAAATACTGGAACATTTTGAATAGGAAATCAATGTGCTTAGTGCAAGCATGATTGTATTTAACCAATAATTTACCAATCCACTTGTAGGTATAGGAAGGCTCGATTTCCTATTCAAGTATGGGAAGATAATGATAAATGAATGAAAATCAAACCCTAATCAGCAAGAACGCCACGTTATGTCAGCCTTTTTTTTAGATTTGCCTAAATATATTTTTGAGGTCAGCTCCTATAGGGTTGCGAAGAGCTTTCCTTCTCCCCCCTTCCCCATGTCCAATAAAAGGGCCTGTGCATTTCATGCTTTTGCGCACCAGTACAAATCTAACCAATCAATTCACAGCGCCAATTGGTGAAGCTGCCAATCCCAAGAGAGCAGCATAAGAGGCCATTCAATTGGTGAAATTAAGCGCTCCTCGGATCCTAATTACAGAGGCTCTCGAAATCGCATTCCATAAAATACATTTCAAAGTTGTGTGGAAATGCATGCATGTACATTTCAGTATTCAACGCAACCATTCCCATTTGTTGGTGTTACAACCATGAAGGTATCGAAAAAACCTCTATTTGACTCCCTATAGAAATAGAAGCAGTTATCAGAAAGTTTGGCAAAAAAGTTGAACAACGTGCACGAAGATACTTGAGATGTATTAAGATTTTTAGTTTTATTTATACATCATAGCTGATTTCAAAAAGGAAATATTCTCGAGGGCTCAGTTCTTTCAAATTAAAGTGTAAAAGCTAGCCGTTTTTAATTTTTTCTGGAATTATCAAATGGTTTTTGAATAAAGCAAACGCAGGAACATTTATTAATAATCTTGACACACAAATTGTAGTTGCGTGACTCATTTTCCCCGTTTATTTTTTCGCATAAAGCACACATAAAATTTTTATTAGACATTTTAAGAGGCGCCCTCTTTTAGTGGCCTAACAAAATCATGTCTAATGTGGATAATCCAGCACAACTTTTTTCCTTCAGAATGATCAACCTTGTCAGGATTTCATTGAAAATTCAAGATAAATTTCCGAGAGGTCGGTTCACTACAACTTTGATATTATTTGTAAGCAGGGGTGGCATTAAGTTTAGATTTTACACAAAATCTCAAAAGGCTTTCTCCAAGACTGAGAAACCCCTTTCTTTTGCATTGCTGTCGCGTCCTGACAACGTGCATGCTTTTCTTTTGGGATCAGTCGGGTGACATCCTAGTTCATAAGGGTTATGATTATAAAAATGGATTTAAAGGTTTAGAGTTCATTAATAAGTTATAAATGCCAACTTATATTGTCTATAATTACTAGTCTTCATCAAGGTAAACTCAGTCAAATTGAAAGGTGTTGTAAGTACCACCGCAGTGAGTTATGTACCATTAACCATATGCATATACACATATACATATGTACGTACTTATAATCATTGGAATCAGCGTGGCTTCATTATAGCTGCCGAATGAGAATTCACCAAGAAAATTTATCCATCACTAATTTGCTAAAAAGTATTTTCCCTTGCTTCATTTCAACAGGTAAAGGTTGAACATGCAAGAATGCTTTTTATTTGCATGTGGACAGTGTTTATTTAACTTTTATAGACTCATAGAGGAAGAAGCGAGGACGACCATACTGAATGAAGGGTCTCGGAAGAGGGGGGAAGTACAGATGTTAACAGGTTCAGTGACCTTCTCGCTCCCACACCCCCTCTACACACATCTGGGTACACGTCCCCTCCTCCCTCCCAAAAAGGGCGTTACTTGACACATGACATTTTTGTGTTTCAATCAAGCATTCGGCTGACAATTTACGAAAAAATGGGAGAAAATCGAATCATTGTACGTCAAACTACAAGGAAACTGATCATATTTTGGGTGTAATACTGCCGGATTCCAGTGACTGTCAGGCTGCTAAACGACATCAGAAATTCGAGCAGCACGAACGCGAAGTCCGTTGTCTGCTTGAAAAAACCTTCAATCTTTTGGATCCCGAAAATTTTATCGCTTTGAAGCAGGGAGACGGACGAATTCGGAGGGGTCACAAGGCATAAAGCAGCTTTGTGAGCAAAGTCACTTAATTAGTTGCTACAATGCTGTGGGGATTAAAAATGTTGCAATGTGAGGATTACCATGTAAATTTATGCAAGATATCATCCTTTCTTGGTCTAATAGAACTATCATAACACCTGCTATTGTCAAGCAGGACTTTTAGTCATGACAATAAGCAGACGTGGGACAACCTTAAAGGAAGAAAGAAGATAATGGATCGATGGGAACCCCTTTGAGATGCCGTTCCGTGCTGCACAGACAAATGGTCTCCATAATTACCTTAAGTGTTTGTTTCTTATTCATATGTTTTTCGAAAAAAGTAATTTTGCGTTCCCTTAACTGTAAGAGGGGAATAATTCATTATTGCTTATTTTACCTATTTGCTTTGTGTATAGAAAAATGCAAAATGCTTTCAGACTTGCTTGCGCAACTTAAGGCCATTTCATTTGGACTATTTTTCATCCATCGATCCCTTCATGTTGCGGTCAACATAGGGCTTCGGTCAATCAACTTCGGCTTCTCCCATGCACAAAATGTTTGCGAAAAGCCATGCGAAAGTTAGACTTGAAATTTTAAGGGTTTGGCCTTTCCACTTTAAAGAATTGGTCGACTTACATTATGGGCCGTAGCATTAAAGAGTTATATTAAGCAGAGTAAAAGGGAGAAAGAGGTTGAAGTAAAGGCGCAAAGCCCTCGCGACTTCGTCACCCAGTGTAAACAAATACACAATGTCCACCCCTTCCTTCCCCACTCGTGTCAAGTCCCGCAGGTGTAACGGGTCGTGACCCCAAGAGTGTTTCGTCCATCAATCCTCCATCCCCCACCCCCCTTCCACCCCCCTTTCCAGTCGATCCAAGATCGCATTTTAGGCATTCTCGAGTAGAAACGGCCGAAGTATTGAAGCTAATGGGTGGCAATCGTGTTTTTTGAAAGTAGCACGATCAGATATGCCCTTTTTTACCTTAGACGAGTAGGAATTTTATGGATTATTATTAGTGTTTACCATTTGCTCTAGTTTTAGGTAAGTAGGTAAGAGGTGCAGTTTAAATATTCGGCTGGTATGTTTATGTCAAAGAAGGTTTCATCCAAAAATGGAAATGGTAACTACCAAAAACTACTCTTCTTTTAAATTCTATTGATTTCATTAAAGTCGCATTCTTTGCTAAAGGATCACGAATAGTTAGAAGACGCATCAGACTTTATGTTTGACATAAAATTATTTCATTTTCGTTCACATTGCTTCCTACACTAAAATCGTCTACGCGCGGTACCTATTTCAGCTGTCAAAGTGGCATACGATCAAGCTAGAAGACTAAACATTACCAAAGCTATAATGGCTTATATCCAAATTCTGCGTCGTGATCTAAAAAGTGACGATATAGGCAAGATGGAACATGTTCAAAGTTAATTCTCCTGTATAAACCACATTTTTTGCCTCTGCACCGTGCGCAAGTCATGAATTTCAGTCACAAGGTCCCTTCATAATGAGGTGCAGCTGGATAATCAAGTAATAGAGAAAACTGAAGCACATGAGCTGCATTTAAAAAAATAAATCCAACCATGAGGACTTTTTAAAAACGAGCAAAGAGCATTTCCGCTATCGTTTGCCCTTATAGCTCCATATCTTTACAAATAAAATTGACTTCAATTCCAATCTTCATTAAATGGATCGGTCTGAACCAGCTGACCCGCGCCGTAGGCAGAGGCTAATTGAATCGACTTACTGAGAGCATCTCATTTCCCCATCCCCTGGGAGGGGCACAACTTTCTTAAATTCTACCCTCTTCGTTCTCACTCTCGCCTTTAACACCCAACCAATACAAAAACAACCCTAACTCGCCCTTTTATACATCCACTCACACGCAAACGATGACGACACCTTAGCAGATGTTGCCTTTGTGGTGGGGAAAAGTTGTATCAGCACAGAACATGATCATTTGGCAGTAGTTGTGCTTTGGGAGAGCTTAAGGTTTGCAACGCTTAATTTGTAATGCCTTTTTAAGGGAGCAGTCACGCAAACGGATGAGTTTTTGGTGACATTAAATGTCCCTAACCTATGAGTGGAAAGAGGTGGACACTTATTTAATAGATTTAGGTTAGGTAAAATGAAGCACATCCTATTGCATTCAATAAAGTGGCTAATCGGGAACATTTCTTTGACTTGATTTAAACTTGTCATGGGCTATGAGAGTTAACTCTAAGTCAATACAAACATCGAAAAGGGGCCAAGAGGATGCATATAACTTTTGATAGGTTCATATTTGGCAATTTCAAGGACATTGAGACCGTAATGGCACTAGTGGAGTGAGCAAGTTCATGTACATGCGGGGTGCACAACACCGTGAATAAGTAAACTTACACCTATAGGTTAACAACAGGAAAAGTATACTCAACTCCACCCACTTGTGCGTTAGTGAATGCGCCATTTGAAATAGGAAGCAAACTTACTTCCTAAGCACATTTCAATGGATCTCCAACTTCCTCGTTGGTCGGTCGACTTCTGCGTGTAATAATGATCTGAGATTCCGGTTGGGTCAAACAGGTGCTCGCATTGTAAGTAGAAAACGTGTTTTTTAAACTTGAGGCGATAAATGCCTCTCCTAATCCCGAAAAGAGCTTAAACTTGAGACCAAATATCTGTATTTCACTTGGCTTCAAATTTGTGCTGTACCTTCGACCCAGTTTACACATTTGGTTAGTCGAAGTGAAATTAAGTCCGATAAATGAGACTGACTTGGAATCTCAGCATGTTATTTATTATTTGCGCCACTCTAAGAAATCGGGTAGCATTATAAACCGTTGCACCATTCGGTTCACTGTCCTATATTAACCGCGGGAACACATCACCTCCCTGATTCATTTAGTACCCGAGCCATTTTGTTTTTGGTAAAGCTTTGATTGTGCATACCCAATGCATATCCTCTTTCAATGCAATTTACACGAAAACTCCTCCACAAAACATAATCAGAGTTGGTTCCAAAAAAGATTATCCAAATACCCATGTCTGCATAGCAGCCATGAAACAATTCGCCTATAATCTAAGGTCTAGGATGAGTTATTAAAGTGATTGGGGTAAACGTACCAAAATCTGATCTCAAGAGAGGAATCGACCACTAAAATTCCAAAACAGACTAATCAGGCAATATGGTCGCCATGTTGTTTGCACGAGTTTGCATAAATCTGAAAGGAAGTATTCAATAAAATTCAGTCACTGGAAACTCCTCCAATCACATGTTCAAAACATGGATGAAACCGCCTTGCTTCCATGGTTTTGCATAATGGTTCAAAATGTATTTTGATGAATCTAAAATACCAGTAAGAAATAGAATGTGAGAGAAACGGGTTCAGCATGAAAAATGACCTACAGCAAATTCGTAAGCTCACATTTTTGTCTACGTTAGATCGATTTAGCGACTCTCACTAAGTGATTTATGGTGTTGTGCAGCTGAAGCATCCTTTGTAAAAAACCACTTACACTGATCACTTTCAAGCAATAAAACATGGCTTCTAAAAAAACAACAGACTTGCCGTCACCCATCACTCCTCGGAAAGCTTTTGACTCTCCCAATCATAACTTTTCACACCCTGTTTAGGGGTGCAACCTTAACCAATTTCAGTAGATGCCTCTCTTACCCTCTCTTGACACCCAGAAAACATCGCTCACACCTTGCGTGACCGTCGTGGAGAGGTTACAAAGCACCGATTTTACTCTAAAGGACCATTATCACTGGAGGCTCACACGCAAACGCTCAAAAGCACTAGCTCTGGTCTCCGCTAATGGAAGGAGAGGCCACAGAGGGGGTAAAGGCAGAAGTATCACCTCTCGATAATTAGACTTGAAGCTTATCACAATTCGTCAGCCACTTGTTTAAGACTTTTTTCAGTAGAAGAGGAGAACAGACGCAGGTAAGTAACACGACGGCCGTGAGTAGCAGTTTTCGCCTTAAAGTTTTGTGGAGCAACTCCATTCGTTGCGATCTCTTCATCATTGATATGTTGACGGTCTACTGCATTCTTCAAATTGCTTTGATAAAAATCCATGCATGGTTCGCTTAATAGCAGCAGCAATCATAAAAAGGTAGCACTTTGTTAGTTTCCAGGGATTTTGGGAATTCAAATTATGGCCACTTATTAACAACAGCTAGTTTTAATGGTAACGTTTTTTAAAAAATTTAGGAAGTGTGTAACAATAAATAGATGCGTCAACTGAGCTACATTAATGTGGCTTGTCACAACAAATCTTTCGGTCGAAAATATACAGCAGTTTGATAATTCCATCTACGACAGTCTTAAGTAGAGTCCGGAGAACTTGCATTAAAATTTCTTAATAAATTTGGGAAATTATAAAACAATTCTAACTTTGGTAATCGCAGAAATGTAAATGAACATGCCGTTACCGAACATTCCCTGCTTGCGCGAAGGCCACACTCACCCATTGTTGCTTCCCGTATCGAAATACACAGGATGTCGCAACCGACAACTGATTTTAATTACCTTCATACCATTCTTTACCTTTTCCAAATTATTAAAACGTGAAATGTTTATATTTTTTGCTGGCTTGAGCATGTCGCTGGTTATCCCCAAATGATCCACTCACTGCCCACCCAATCCTCGCTTTTAAGACGCTAACTGCATCATTCATCCATCCTCCGTGCCTATCAGACTGCGTCTGCTTTGTGTGAGTGTGTGTAAAGAAAATTAGCTGTCGCGACCTTCCAACTGGAGCCCAAACAGTAATTACGTTTGTAGACCATTTACTCGATGTTATGCAATATAATGCGATACAGGTGGGATGCGAGTAAGAAAGGTAGTGTTCACAGAGGGAAGGATTAAACATCTCATTCCGTAGCAAAGCTTACCTATGGGAGGAAACGAACCGCAAAGTGAGAGAGAGGAAAGTACTGAATCACCCAATTCTCATCCTCATCTTCCGCGTAGCTGTGATCTTATTTCTCTACAATAAAGTAATGGTTTTAAACCTCTTCTTTGGAACTGCTTTAAGACTATTATAGACACTTGGCTAGAATAAGGTTTTTTGTTGTCTTCTGGAGATGGTGATGGATGAGCTTGAATGTCTCAACGGTCGATTATAGATAGGTAGCTCTTGACCAGCGAAGTTAACTTAGGGGCTACGTGCCCTTAAATTGCTCCAGTATACACAATGTACCGTGAATGGGTGTTTCGATAACAAAATTTCAACAGTAGGGGCAAAATCAGGAAAATGGGCAGAGAAATCACGTCTCTAGTTTGTTTAATCGGTCTCTAAACACCCCTCAAGGAGTGCGAGCCACTTGCCCTTTTCTTCCCTCCCCTATCCCTCTCCTTGTTCCGGCCCACAGCCACGCGGTGGCATTCCTAGGCGGTAGAGTTGGCTTTGACTACC
Source organism: Taenia solium (assembly GCA_001870725.1). Classification (NCBI taxonomy): domain Eukaryota; kingdom Metazoa; phylum Platyhelminthes; class Cestoda; order Cyclophyllidea; family Taeniidae; genus Taenia; species Taenia solium. Next base: position 33,123 of record MIEF01008395.1, read on the forward strand.
TCTGCTATTGCTGCATGTGCGACAGATTGAAAGACAAATGGCGGGATGCACCAAGTCAAGGTGATTGTGTCACCAAATTAAGATCCGTGGAAAGGCGGAAGAGAGGATAGGAACTCTTTGCTTTTATCTACCCACCTCTGTTCATTAATCTGGCAGCGCACTCTTTTTTATCTTCTAACAATCTCATAAAAATCAGTTATAAGCTCAAATTGACGAGAAAAATGCGTAAATAATGATAAGACGACAGTGCATATGGTTGGTACAATATTTGTGGACGGTACTTTTTTTTGGATTGATTGACGGTTACTTAACAAAATGTCATCGAGGAATTATTGTGAAAGGAGACAAACCTTACAATAATTTGGCTTATGAGCTTGGACCACTGAATGAAAGGAATATGTCTAAAGTCAAGTGCGCTGATGTCATGAAAATTCAAAAGGTTAAGACTTATTGAACTGCTTCTATAATAAGCTATTCATGGAAATCCTCTGATTTACCAATTATGCTACCACACTTGATAAGCTTTCTCTATCCTCTTGTTCCAACTTTGAAACTACCTCAGGAATTAATCCTACACATAAATGAGATGACCTTTAGAGCTGAATTGAATGCGTGTGGGATTGGTAGAGAAACCATGCCTAAAAATATTATTTGGAATGCGGCTGGTGTTTGAGCCACTATTGTCACGGTAAGACTGCCGCTTCCATGTTTGGATGTATAAGCAATCGCATATACTACTGATGTCTGTTTAGTAGGACATAGGTTTAGCAGTGCTGACCACTTCTTTCAAAATGGCAGTTATGAAACATGACTCTGCTCCTGGATACCTTGATAACTGAAACAACCATAGATGCAAAACGAGTCAATAATGGTCAAGAATTTTGCAAATAAATGTGGCACTTTAATATTTTATCTTACGTGTGGACATGAGTTCCCGCAGACTTTATTTCCAGCTCATGGCAGTAGTCTCGGCTCTTCTCTACTTCACTAGTGCATTTTTGCCCTTCCACGATGACTCCTTTAGGTTTTAAGAAAACTTGGGGCGCTATACCATAAGAGCTGTTGGGATGACTACGAAATGGCCACAAACTACGGTGACGGTGGCTACATTGTCCTGGGGAATGCTCCGTTTATCAATGCCCAAAGTGCAAACAACGTATAAAGTAACTCAGGTAAATGGAACGCCTTTAAACGCCCAAAAATTTCTTCGTCTAGTAATGCATAGTCTTAATGTACGTCATCCGCAACGCAATTTGCAAGAAATATTGATAAAAATAGCATCACCTAACCATCTACTGTTTTCGCTAGTAGCCTCCCAGTCATTCACTACGTAAGCAATATGTTTTCTACCGTACCTTCGTGAATTAGTACCACTTAAAAGAGGGCTCGGGGGAACACAATGGCGCATTCAAAGTTTAAACCATTAGCGTTGTAAGGTGTTGGTTGTTGATTCCTTAGTTTTGGTGAAGGGCCTCTTTGTGTCTTAGCCACAGCATATCAGTCTTTGGGTCGTACCAGTTGTAATAATTTGTTTGTTTGGACCGCCAGTTTCGCTTCCGATCACTTGGGTGGCCATATTGTCCTAGCCGGGTTGGCTGACCTCCGGGCCAAGCTAGCAGCCTCATTACATCTGTTTGCTAATATATATATTCTGTCATAGTATTATACCTTCTTTTGCCTCCAGGAAAGTCTCAGGACGCTACACCAGTAGTTCCAGGCCCATCTGTGCTTTGATTATATGTATTCTGTCTTCAGGGAAGTCATGAGGTGCTATAGGTGTTATGGAACATGGTTAAGGCCCAGAGGTATTTTATACAAATTAATAACAGTGTGTCTGCAATACTTATGTTGTTTAAATGCGCCTTGCGGGTGAGAGGCAAGAGGGCAATTTTTGCCTAGTCGCGGATGAACGTGCTTCCACCCAGGAGTGAGGGACACTCTCGCCGTAGATACACGCCTACCACTCTCGTCCGACTGATTCACAATAAAGATATCTCATAACGCACTACCTTCTAATAGCAAAGCGGGAAAAAGGGAAGAAGAGGGAAGGGAAGATTCCTCTACAGTGCCCACTTAGGACGTCATCTTGAGCAAGGATACCCAGTTTTACAAATTAGAGCACGAAATATGTGTTGCATCCCTACTTTGCTAATCACAAATGGTTGGAAACATTTTCTGCTAAAACCAAGACAAAAACCACTATTGGCATAAGACGGTGGTTTGATTAATCTCAGTATTTTAAGTGTGATTCATGACTCATTTCCAAATTACCGGGTTCACACACTTTTTTGCTTGTATAAAAGTCTTTCTTTCTTTAATCTGAACTTGGAGGATCTTCTGTTCATAAATTTCCTGGTCCCTTTTCTAATCTTGAAATGAGTCAATTATTGTTTTAAGGGTAGTGATGAACATTTTGCTCCCCTTTGAAAGTCACGTGTGCGTTCTTGGGTGCTCTTTTGTTGTCAATTGAAGGTTGCTTAATTTCGGCTTACGCTCATTCCATCTTAATCTAGGTGATTCACATGCCTTTAGAATTCCAATGGACTCAATCTTCCCGACCCTTGGAGGAGTCTCGGTTTGTCTTCGACACTGGTTAACTTCGTGCTGATCTTTCCGTATTGTGGTACGTTTTTGGTGATGAACTACAGACCTGTGTTGAATTGTGATAGAATTTCAATCTCTGATTCCTTTGTATTTGACTCCTGACAACGCTCTTTTCATTAGTTTGGGCTCTCGGTCGGCGGAAACTGGTGCTTTTCATAGCGCCAGTAACTTCCGCGCGTCGATGAAGTGACGTCGCCGGCGGCTTGCAGTAGATTGTCGATAGCCTTTGGATATCTGAAATTTCTCCGAACTGATGTATTTTTCTGTTAATGACCGAAGTGAACTTTGGTTCAAATGTGTCACTGTTCTCAAGACTTGTTGTGATATCTGGTATTCACATCTGTGAGGTTGCCACCCTGATTAATCGTTTCTGTCTATTTCCCGTGACGAATGTGTCGTTGGGGTGTCTTTGTTCAGGGCGATATGCGGTTTTCGTGGTGAGGCGTTGTGTCCTTCACATTTAGAGCCGTGGACCTCTGTTGGCGCCGGGTATTTGTGATAGTTGGTCTCGGTGTCTGGTTCTGCGTGTTTACGTCGACAGACGCAGGCCGGGTGGAGATGGCTCACTCGGCAGAGTAGCGGTCACGGTCGTCGAGACGGGCTGCTTTGGTAGTGCTGCTTCATTTTCCATGTGGGTGTTCGGCTTGGCATTCGTGGTCACAATCGAAGAGCAACTCCTGTGAACGAACCGCGATGGCATGGTGTGGGAGGACCATCGACGTGGTCCCAATTCGGGGTCTTTCGTGCATCTATAGAGGGGCTTGAGGGGCGCTTTGCCATCTTGAAGTCGGACTGAGCTATTTCTCAGAGAGAAGTCTCGTCTGCGCTAGCGCTCAATGCAGTAGAGTCGAAATTAGGCCTTTCCACATTTGGTTTTGGTTGTCGTATGTCTGCGAACGTTGCCATACGACCAACGGATGGGACTTCCAAGGTTTCGTGTCATTACGCACCATTAATTTGATTAAGATGTAGATGGTGCTCGCGATCACTTTCCACGATGGAAATGCTGAATTTGTAATGCAGAGAGCCATGCATTTGATTTTATGATTGTGCTGATTACTTTTGGGGGACGAAGCAGCCTATGCTGGGCCGATTCTAGATAAGGGTTTACTCACGAGTAGGGTCATAGGATTTATTCAAACTCGACAGGATCGCTTTTACAGTCAAAATCTGATGATGGTGATGGATACGAGGTGGATGCGTGAGCGAGCTATGGTGCCACGGACCAAGTTCGTAGGTAGGGTTGCGCCCGCTTGTTACGATTATTCTCCACCTGGATGACCACTGGAGAGAAGGCCCAACGCTCAGGATGCATCAAGGGTCGTGCTTTGTCCGGCCACACTCGGGACCACTCAAACACCGGCACCTGATCGTAGGTCGGTCCAGCCGCTGCTATCATGCTCAGCTGTAAAAACAGCATCAGTTCCATTATTCCTGCTACTGCGGGATTACTGACCTCGAAACCAAAACAGGCAAGGAAAAAGAAAAATCTGAATTTGAGGGTGGCCTATTTGGTCTATCAAGCTTTCGCAAAGGCCTATCGACTTTGTAGCTAGAGCTCTGTGTCCTCAACACTAACTAAAGGCTAATCACACCGAATGCCATTAGAAATGATGAAGAGGACAGACCGATCTGATCAATTCCAGATTGACGAGTTTTACATCAGTAGCACCGTGAAGACGGTAGCCAAGGAGGGGGAAGGGGTAAACACCGTTGGGGTCGTTGAGATCGCTTCGGGCTGCGATGGCGTACTGCGCGGTGTAAGGTGGCGTGCAGTTGCAACGTGACAACGGGTCGTGTGTGAAGTCGTTTAACCTATGTGAGAGAGGTACTTTCACCATCAGGATTAACGATGTATCTGCTGTTAATGTTCATAAGCTTAATAAAAGGGTTGGTGCAGTGGGCTGTTTGTGGAGCTCGGCTGTATCGCATAATCAAGACAAATTCTGTTGTGCAATATGCTTCACGAAAAAAGTAAATGAAGAAGACAAAAATGGATGTCGAGGTTTGAGAAGGTACATTGAGACCTCCTCAAGATTAGTTTTAGTGCTTTAAATAATCCACCAAAATAGTAATCTTGGACGCACCCGCCAAGGAAGGTCACCTAATGCTACGCCATCTAATTTCTGGATTGTTGAAGCCTTTCAACATTGAACAAACAGTTTTCACATTTGGATAGCCGAAAATTCAGGTTCCGGTTAATCACAGGCTTTACTCAAAGGGAGAGCGCGAAGGATCCTTTTCCAAATTCGCAATGTACATCAAGGAAAGTTGAATGAACCGCATAGTTTTTACGCCTTGTATGATTGACACAACAACCGGACTGGTATATTCACGCCTCCATTGTGGGAGCTAAAAGTGCTCTTGTAGTTTCAATTAAAGGAAATGGAAGGTTGTAGGGAACTACGACTACTAGCGGTAGCTTTAGAAGCCATAAAAACCTCCGGTTAGAGGCGTATTCATCCTTTCCCACAAAGTGTGTGCAAATAGCGACTGAGGCCTGCAGCGACCTTCACACTTGACAAGATGATATCAACAGAAAAGTGCCACAATAACCGAAATACTTGAACTCCTCGCAAAAATACAAACTGTTTTCTTAGTCATGTCATTGGCAAGGACAATTGAAGCAGTTCACTAAGATAGTAGATTTTATTTTAGAGGGTTAATGTCTCACCTCATTAGGCGGTAGGCCCCTGGCAAAGACACCACTTTCGGGTGTTCGCGTCTGAAAATTTGAGCCCGAGGCGTCATTTCGTAGGAAAAACATTCTCCAAATTTCTTTTCCAAATCATCGAAACCGGAGACCTCATGAATGAACTTAAAGTACCTAAAAATCGGCAATTCTAATCCACTTAGGTCCACATCATTTACAAAGTTAGAAGCAAAGTTGATGAAATATCTTTGAATCCAAATAAGAAGGTAACTTGGTGTGCGTTTGGTAAAAATCGACTTCATTTGGTTGCTACACAGTTGTTTAACTCATATTTAGTTGTTTCTGTTAGACGAATCCTGCCATACTGACAGGATATAATTGCTTTTACATAGTTCCAAGAGTAACGTCTAACAAGCATACACTTAGAAGGCACCAAGGAAACCAACCATTCATGCTAAAATAGGTTTTTCAAGACATACATACGACGTCCCAATGTTTACATAGTTGTCTTTGAGGAAATGGGACGCATAAAATCATTTAACATGTACTTACGGATTGTTGTAACTTCCCCAGTAGGACTTATTTAGAAGGTGTTCCGTAACGTCTGCGGATTGAACCAAACCCCTAGAATGTGAACGTGGGACAATTCGTGAATTTTGCCCAATCGAATTAATGCTCAGCAAGACCAACGGGCCTTTTACCCTTTAACGCACCGCGTATGATCATATTCAATGCCAAAGTCGCGCTAACCAAAACCGCAAATAGAAAATGGCAAACGGGGAATAGGCGAACATCTTACGGTATTTGTTCCGCCACCCAAAAGAAGTCTTTTTTTGGAAGGGGCCTCAATGGATCGAATAATTTCGTGTCGATCACCATCCACTGGTTGTTGTATCTAAAGGGTGTGGATACTGTGGGCAGATTGATGAACACATCCCAATTCAGAGGAGAGCGAGGGTCAACAAGCTTAACATAGTGTACGAAGTAGTTGAACACCACCGGCAGTAAATAGCCAGTGCAACTGTGAATTAACTTGCCTGAAGGCAATAATTTGGGATAAAAAATGACATTACTTTGTACCGCTATTTCATTCCTTCGTCTAGTACAACCGAATACATTCTTGAGCAGATGGAATATGACGAAACGATACTTTTATGATGGGCGCAAATATTTAGTGCTGTAGAGAGGACTATTTGACCTGGGTTTACAAATCTAATTCAGAGGTTTACCAGTATTAAAACCGAGGATTTGGTGCCCCGCTTTAAGGGTGGCACCATATACTCGATCAGTACAATTTAAGTGAGGCGTGACTACACCGTTTAGGGTAAACAAATCTAGCGATTAAACCACTTGTCTAGTTGTCAGAACTCAAGACTCCTACCTATAAACAATGGAGAGGGCCATTCACATTACCAGAGTTGTATTCACTGGAATTTATTGCTAAATTATGAACAGAAATTGTAGTTCAGCTGGGACAAAATAAGCCGAAAAACCTAGTAAAACAGGTTTGACAAGGTAAGAACTTACGTTCCACTGTTCTCTCGCGAAAAGAAGGCAATCCACTCACTCGGACTGCGTGCGAGACGGGTGGCAATCATGACACGAAAGGCCGCCAATACGGTACTGTTGAGTCCATGGCGCACGAAAGGCCACAAATTGGGATTTTCGTTACCGTTTGTTGTCTCCTGGATGACCTGAAATAGGATATCAACGCCTCGCAAACTCCATTCCAATTTGCTAAGCCTTGCTCCAAATTCAGTCTCAGTGTTCCATAAAAACTTTGTAAATGTGATAAGATTCTAACAGCATATACGTTTACGAGTTACTAATAAATTTAGCGTTTCAAGTATATGCACTATTAATTAGAAAGGTAGTTTCCTTCTGAGGAAACCGACGTACCATCCCGGTGCCTGTCACATAGAAATCATCAATCGAATTGATTGTTGATGGATACGATGAAAAAAGAATTTTGTCTGCTGGAATCACTGATGAGTCTAAAAAGTGCAAAAAAAGTAGAGCCATGGTTCCGCTCCAATGATGAGACTCCAGCATGTAAGTAGAAAATGCGGACCCAGAAATTCAAACGAGGATATGAATTGAAGCAAGGGATCCATCCAAAACTGTCCTGTTCGATCATCAGTCTGGTAAGCATGTTGGTCTATTGTAAATACTAGCATTTTGTACATTGAAAGGATAAAATATACGTTTGAACTATGTAGAACTTGTAGTTAACGACGAAACTCTGTGATTGCTTCATTTACGTTCATCATCGCAAAGTATGTTTTATCTGAACGAGTCATGGAGGCGATCTAAGACGGACAGCAAAGTGAAACGGATTATCTTTTTCTGCTCAATAAATAGCAGTGAAAAATGTGGGACAAAATTATGCCCTAAACAACGCATAGTGTCACAATTACTGTATAGTGAGCAAGGGAGATGATGCAAACTGTTGTGCGCTTTCTGGAACTCCAACGAACTTGAAGCACAACCATTGAATGGAACATGGGCTGCTGTCGTTAGCTCTTCCACTACGATAGCTTTCGGATAAGAAAACATGGGTCGAAATTGGCATACAAGTAAGAGGACGACAACCTACTGGGATCGCGAGTAAGCCTCCAAGCGAAATCGTAGTATTTCATGACCTTCAGCATGGTCTCATAGTTCTGCCAGGTGTCATGGGAGATGAAGATGTCCTTATGGTCTGGTGTGAGCTTCACGAGGGCAGAGCAGCTGGGTCGGTTTGTGAAATAGTGCTTGCCGTTCGGCCCCTTCTCTAGGACCTCGTACAGTCCCAGGGCTGCGCTGATGTCACCCATGTCGACTGCCAGTTGCAGAAGGCTACAAATTACGGAGGAATTTCAAACTATATTACATTGTCTATTAAACCTCCTTCCTCGGCCTTAATACAGGGTTTATCACAGTTAGTTTCATAGTCTGCTAGGTCATACTGCAACACAAAACAGCAAAACTACATGATTTTGGTAGTGATAGTCGCCAGAAATTATTCATCATTGAAAATTCGGCTTCATTTTGTGTTAGTGTAGAGGACGTGATCCACTTACTAAATGTCAAAGACGTTATCTAGGAGGTTCATCAAATAGTCAGTTGTGAGGACCTTCGAGTTGTTCACCGTGATATTGTTCCAAACATCTTGGATTCCACGCATTTGCCACAGGATAAGCTCCATCTGTGGTCGAAAGGAGAAAAAGGAGGTGAAAATAAAACTAAATCTCCACTGCAAAAGGAGAAACGGTTGCGAAGTTGATGTGGTCATGGTGGGATCGCACGATGAAGGGACAGCAGTGAAAGGATTTGAAAATATCCCTCTGGATGATAAAAGTTAACCGCTAAATGGTCAAGAGGAACAGAAAAGGTGGAAATATTTTGAAATTTTCAGTCGGATCTCATTCTCAGAATAGGAAAGGTAAATTTTAGTGCAAAATATGCGTTGCTAAAACAAACCACCCTCTTTTTGATTGATATCACACGAATCATAAGAAATAAGTAAATAGACCTGCCTGATGCCAATAGGGGTCGATATCGCCAGACTGAAGGCTCCTCTTGATGGTCATCTCCAGGTTGCGCCTCAAGTAAACCTCAAGCTCTTGGCAGGCAGACGAATTGTCCTTGCAAAAGCCTTCAAAAAACATGCAGCATTCTTTCATTAAGTATAATGTATTCTCGTAACTAGATTCCACTACTCAGATACACATTCAGTCTTGTGCAGGCATCCAAATGATGACCATGGTATAAAGGCATGCATTCCCCTAGGAATATGATTTCAATAACCTGAGTGAAAGGTAGAAGTGAAAGAAATGACTTCATTCTGTAATAATACAGGTTCATGCAAGCACGCCTGCGGTCTGGAAAGTTAATATTTGCAGTTATCTTTCCAAACTTCCGGCCCTTTTTCATCTGGAATAGAATTCTTGAAATTACTCAACACGCTTCCGTCCCTCCTTCTTTTAGACATTTGAAATCCCCTTGAATCTTCTTTCCCAAACTTTTGGTAATGTTGAATCTATCAAGGCAAATAGTAATATATCAATAGTCTTTCACGACCCAGTGTGAAACCCACTAATGTTTGGCGATACATAGTGATTATGTGACAGCCTCGTTATCATTTCAGTAGACAAAAATCATGAGACGTCAGAAAGTATCACACCACCATGCGGTTTTATAGATAAGTGTGGATAACATCAATAGTTGAAAATCAAAATGCCTTTTGGAGGTTCTGCCAAATTTGAAGCATAGCAGTCAAAATGAATAGCCTACCGCCAAAAGTATTTTCAAGTTGGGCATAGGTCATATCCCTCGAGATATAGAGTTCAACGAAGCCCGCCCAATAGGCTTGTATCTTGTCCTCGAATTCCCCCGAAGTTTTGACGGTCTGGAAGGCCATCCCTACATCATCCAGAGACTGATTGAACCAAGAAGCTGCAGGAATGAGGAAATCGTATCCCGGCTTCCCTAGGCGAGAAGTTTCAGTCTCCAGAGAGAAATCATAGGTGCCATCACTCGCCTTGGAAGCAACCACACACACCGTTCGTTCAGACGAACTGACCGCGGTAGACAGCCCAACGGCCACAAGACAGAACAGAACACCCAACCCGCCAGTTGCCCTCATGTTAATGTCAAAGGTGGACTACCCATCTCGATGCTCGCACGAGGCTTCAAGGGCGTCAACCAATCGCATGAAGGTGCGCGTGCCTATTGGCCGAACGGTGATGGACGGTTATGATTGCAGTGCGGAGCCTTAAAATGACTGGCGAAGTGATTCGACGAACCATCTCTCCCCCTTCAACCATTGATACCTCGCTCAACTTGAATTAACTTCATCGTAAATTTGACTTTCCAATTTTTACTAGTTCTTCTAGAAGCAGCACCTTCATGATTGAAGTTCCCTTGCCACACACCAGAGATGCAGAACAGGAAAAACAATTTAAAGATTAATTGTTACATTGGCTAATTCAACCAAAACGACTTGGAGAATGCAGTTCCGAATCATGTTTTGTTTGTGGAAAAAAAAGCGACACAACGCACTTGAATTCAGTGGACTAAGACGGTTATTCGGATTAAACTGAAACAAGATTAAACAAACAATTGAGCACGTGAACATGCGTGACGAGCCCGAATGTCAGCCACGGGAGACTAAAAATGCACATGTTCACTGCCCTACCTGCCATCGGAATTGTCACACCGATTCCACACTGCACACGCCGCCTAGGCTTGGGCTCAACCAACTTACCTGAGGTGGTGCCTCTACCTTTATGGCCTCAATCGGAACGAGAACTCATGTAACATGAAATTTTGGTCAAGTATGCCGCAGCTACCCTTTTATTTAGAAAGACAAAGAAAACAACCCCATAGCGTAAGTGCCAGCGTAGCACTACCTTTTCCAATAAATAATAGTCAAATTTCCTAAAAATCTCGAAAAAAGAACCCAAAACAACAGAATGCAATAAACCAAATGAACTTCAGGGGTCCTCGTATTAACAAAACGGACGTTTTTAAAACAATAACAAAGCACGGTGTGGTTTAGAAGACAGCGCTTAAAAGTGATGCGATTGTCGTATGCGGTGGGGAGTGAGGACAGGAGGAAGTTGACGAGAGGGCTAGAGACACATGAGGGAAGACACAACACCCGCAGCAGCAAGGAAAGCAACAGAGAAGGCGGACAACAAATAGGTGGAAGCGACCTGGGGAGCATCGACCTAGAGACCCGAGAGACTGGCTTTGGGAGGCAGGGTGCCCGGACCAGGCATGGCACCAGCAGCTGCAGTAGAAGAACTACGACCACTCAGCCCAGTGCCCCCATTAGGGGCCATAGTTGTTGCATTGTGGTTAGCAAGTAAACCCTCAGACGTCTTACCGCGCGCCATTTGGTCCAGACTCTTGGCGCTCATTCGCTGTAGCTGGTAGAGACCAAAAAAGAAGAATATATCTATTTTAAGAGCAGAATTGAAATGCGATAGCAGAAACCCCATACCAATAGTGCCTTAAAAAGAGCAGGATGGGAAAAGGTAAAGGTTACAACGAAAAAATCGACTAAAACTCACTTCATCTTCCTTCTGACGCAGCAGACAGTCGGCACTCATGAGAGCCTCGAAACCGGGCCCATTTTCACGATCAACACGGGGTGCTCTGTGAGGCAGAAAAGATGAGGATCGGAGGCTAGAAAAAAAAGGATGAAAAGGAGGGGAGGAGAAGCGAAAATTTCAACTCACCCCATACCCTCTCGCCGATCTGTCTGCCTTCGTGACATCCGCTCGGTGATGTATTTAGCACGATAGTTCTCATAGTGGACCTCCAGAGTCATATCCTTCAGGTCTTGCATGTGGGTCCTAGTGGAAAAAAAATGAAGATTACAAATAGCAACTGGCTCCGTTAGTACACTTTGATGACGAGTCTGATAGGGTTTGACTGGACAAAGAATAGTTAGCAATGCGCGTAATTAGCCCTTGTCCCACTAACCCACGCAGATTACAAGGCAGAGGTAGGTACCGCCCTCGTGTTGCACATATCAACATCACTACCCTCTGTGGGAGATCCCCTGATTCTCTAACCTTAGACAAACTCCCCTTTGAGACTACAAAAGTAGACCAAGAGGTCAGAGGAAAGACACTGACACCACAAAATGTCACACTTATCACAAATTGTTAGGTTTTCGGTTTTAAAGCTAGAGGAGAGGAAGCTCGAAGTGACCAAATCTTTAGTCGACGCATATTATCAACCAAAATTTACTAGGCTGGTGGGCTATAAAGCGAACTGACTGAGGCGTCCGTGCAAAGGGGAATTTTAGGGGAAGCAAAGACACTGTAAATGGGCTTTGACAGGACAGCTTTGAATTGCCGAATCGACTATTCGACTGAAACACAGGTAAAGATGGCATCCCGGAGGTGGACAATCGCTTTATGTGTAAGGGGAAAAACAGATGTAGTGGTGATTTGAGTCATGGACGGTGAAGGGGAGCGTTCGCATAAATGCAAAAAACCTGTTCAATGTTTTACACTTGCGATGAGGTGTGTCTTGCTCTGGCAAGCCTCCAAATTTCACTAAAAGAACTTTTCGTAAACTAATCACAGGAAAAGAAGGCATGGCGAAAACAGCGGATGCGCACTCCACACCTTTTGACAGAAATGATGAGAAAACCAAATGAAATTATGCACAATTAATGAGTAAAATGCAGTTTTATACAAAAAAGCAATCTTATCACACGACAACCATGCCACAAGGCTCTTTGCATTTAAATAATCAAAAAATGAGTTAGCTACGATTGGACACTGTGGGATAACAAAATAATGCTTCAGTGAACAGTCAAAGGATGACAATGCTGAATAGAAATAATGCTAACGTTAGAGACAATGTTAAAGGGTTGTTGTCCCAAGACAATGGCTTAGAACCGATGGCTGCTGGACTAATTGAACGGAAGGTGATAACGCTAAGAGATTCAGCTAAGGCAACTAGCCAAGCAGCTGACAAGACAATCTCAAGGCCACCAGCAGTAACTAAATCAATGGCTCAGTAATAGTAGTAGAAAGAGTGGTAAATGTGTGGCATGAATTTCCATGAGCGGAAACGGTAACAGGGAGCTGAAGGGACAACCACAGCCAATGACACCAAGCGAAGAAATGAGTCACTACAGGCGACTTCCACACAGGGAAGTTCGGACACCATCACCAATCGAAAGCATTGCCGCTACGAGTGCCGGGCTGTCGGTATTTCAAAGTTGGGTGCTTGCAGAGACCGTGGAGTAGTTAACGAGGGTTTGTACTAATTTAAGGTTGCATTAAGAGTCACATAAATCGCATCACAATTTGCATTCACAAAACGGTAATGGAGTTGGATTATAAGTGAAAATCGGCACAAAAACGGCTGGATGCCAACTACAGGTGCAGATTAATTTTGGAATTGTTCGACAATCTACACGACTTTAGCTCCTGGTTAAGTGGAATGACAAAATTCTTGAAAAAAGGAACGTATGTAGTTGCGCTATAGTGCCCTTGTTATAAAGGGTTATCTAATAGATCAAAAGTGTGATCCACATCCTCAACGATGAGCTGTAATATTAGCAGAACAAATGGTTTTGTCCAAATCAGGCGTTAGCTCTGCACAAACCAATGGATCCGATTGATATGTAGAGATAAGTTACAGAGATTCAGATAGGAGGGTTGAAGAAAACACACATGGCAAATAGTTGTGGTGCAACACATGATAGGGAAGAAAATCAAGGCGCATGTCAATCTTCCACTCAGAATGGAGGGGGGGAGAGTGAGTGATAATGACGGATTTAACTGAACTTACTTAAGGAGGAAGATGCGCAGTTTAGTAAAATCGCAGTGCTTGGGATTTTCCACCTCTACCACACCCCAAGGGTACTGCCGGCCTCGCACCCGCTTACCTCCCTCACCCTCGATCACGCAGTTGCTTCCGATCACTGCGAACGGCAGGACAGCCTAGAGACAAAAGTAATGCAGCATTCTTCATTTAGCTATGGCAACACCTCATCAGGCACAGCAGCGGTTACGGGATTAGCAGTAGAGGCTTTAGGTCAGCATCAGCTCAGGCTATGGGGGGAGTGTGGCCCACCGATGTCTTAGACCAGTAAATGTAAAAGGCTTTTTTGAGTTAAAAAATTTGTCCTATTATGCCAAAGATAGAGTCGTCGAAACCGCCAACGGAACAGTTTGCCATATTCAGAAAGATTAGAGGGTGAGATAAATGATCCAATGCTAAAAAACTCACTTAGTGGATAGAAATGATGAATCGACAACTATAGCGCCTGTGGTTGGTAAGACAAGCACCCAAAAATGCTTAGCAGGCGAATAGGTGAAACCAATTCTGTTTATCTGACCAAATGGTTACACCGGCTGTTACTAAGTGTCCAGACTCCATGATACTGCAACGCACGCCATTAGCCCGCATCACCAAGCCAGCGTTGTTGCCTCTGCAGTCTAGGTGTTGCGTTTAATCCTAGTCGAACACTATGAAGAATGCTTACGACTTTCAAAAAGGACTGTGGTTTCCTCGCATGTAATTATAATGATGTGTAAGAAAGGATTACCTTCACACCAGCTCAGAAAAGAATTACAAGCCAAAAGGGATTCAGCTGTTCATCTGAGGCTCGCCCGCCCAATTCATTGAGCAAAACCTAGTTAGTTCCTTGAGATCGTAAATTGTCTCCAACGATAATAACACTACTTTTCGCATTTGCATTCCATTGTTATTCGCATCAGTCACAAAAGAAAACCTCGGCATGCCGACCTATAGAAATACGCTTTAGACCCGTCATTCACACTCCAGCCAAGTACATTTACCTCATGAACTGCTCGCTACATTGTTCTGGCTTTCTGACAGGATCCTCATTCAAAAACATCTGCTTTTAAAAGACTTCGATCTAGTATTTGTCATTAACCAGAACGTGGAAAAAGGGCGATACATTCTAGCGGACGTTAAAAAGAGGCTTATTTAAAGCTAGCCAGTAACTATTACGGTGTATGACATGCTGTAGGTAGGTGTGCATGTCATACAACAGAAAAAGGGTGAGTCAGCAGGAAAGTTGGGGATGTAGGCATGTACATGAACCGAAACGAGAAAAAGCATAATTTATACGACAGAAACTTCAGACACAAGTAACACTTGATCAAGTAGGAGTCACTCAAGGAGTTAGCAACAACCCTAATAGAATGAATAAAACCGCAACAATTAGTTCGAATTTCGACGTTAATTTCGCGATAAAAGATAAAAAACCGGCTAAACCAGAGGATGAAAGTAAGTAACAAGCACGACCGCTGGCGGAACCAGATTTATACGACCCCTCCCCATATGACGGAATCATGACCTTAAGAACAGCAGACTGCATTACCTCGATAATTATCACCCCTCCAGTCTAAGAAGCCAACAAAATCCGACAGTACCTGGGCTCACTTTTCAAACATGGATAAAAGGCAAATCAATGAAAAAAATTAAGGCAATTTGGTCAATATGGGCGTAGAAGCAGGGAATCAATCTGAATCTAGCAAGAAACTATTAGCCACAATCATTTGACAGGCAAGAACGAAGTGTCATAGATGGCCATACCCAAAAGACCTTCGAACCAAAAAGGTCTCTGAATGTACCGAATAGCCCAGTATTTGAGGTAGCATAAAATTTAAATTTTAGACAATCTACGAGAAATGAAACAGGTGAATAGCACACCAGATGAAAGTTAGAATTCACGTTAGATTGAAAAGTTATCCCATCATGAACAAAATAATAGAACTGTAGGTCTACAAAACAAACGGTGGGCTCACAGCTGAGTACAAATCCTAAATAGCATCAGCAAAGAACAATCTTTGTTGACTGTAGGCGACAGAATACCACAAAAAGCGCAACAAATTGCTTGGTCGAATAGAAAAGGCAACCAATTGGTGAGACAACAACAATGGCACCTAAAACACGATGAGTGGGGAAGACAAGGCACCTTAATTTCTTTGTCCAACCGCTTGATCTCCTCCTCCTCATCAGAGTCGCACTCGGGAAGACGGTAGATGTCGATTTTGTACCGGTTCAGATCGGACATGATGCGTTCCTTGAGGGCACGCAACTCGCTAGCAGTGAGTGCGTCCGCCTTGGCAATCACAGGGACAATGTTCACCTTGTTTTGCAGACGTCGCATGAACTCTACGTCCACCTGACGCAAGCTAGAAACACCAAAGGCATCATTTTAATCCACGCCGTCGAAAATTGGTTTGAGTTAGTCTTCGGATGCATTGATAAGTTAAGGCTGCGCGTTAAGCAATAATCTTTTCTTACCCCTGAAAGCCCACCACATGCCACTCCTGGAAGATGAAATTGGTAGCGCTTCAAAAGCAGAAAGCTAACTGAACGATGCAGAAGCTAGTCTCCTAGCCACTCGAAATTATTAAAAAGAATTTCGAAGACAATTTTCAATAAAACAGAGAGAAAATCGCCTTTGTTCCATCCCTGTATTCCATAAGAGATTACAGTAAAAAAAATGTTAATTAACCTATTGCTGATAGCAGCGACAATAAAAAGCAGCAATATCCTGGATTAATTCTCCTTTGCTATGAATGTGGCCTTGACTTCCAGGCTATGAATGTGGCCTTGACTTCCAGGGGAGTTGAATGACAAGTAAAGCATAGCAATGAGTATTCTAGGGTTTAAAAATCCCAAGTTCGAGGAAATGATTGGGAAGGGTCTAATACATCACACCGAATGGGAGAGCTTCTTCAGAGCCTGAGTGAATTCGCCCCTAAGGCTTTTCAAGACTGAAAACTTCTCAATTGAACTCTTTCAGTACCGCTAACTTACGTTACCTCTATCACTTCCTATTTTCGTCTAAAAAGAATTTTCAAAAGCCGACCTACATTATCTGAGCTATACGGACCTCTAATAAGCACAAGGGACTTCAAATTATAAATTCGGTAGGGAAAACCAAGCGATTGTTCCCATATGTTAAAACATTTGACAGAATATCACCAAGCATCAGGATAAGATAAAAATCTCTTTGTTATTATGAACCGAGGCCAGGGGAAAAATGATTACACACACAAGGTCGAGTTTTCTCGTGCGTGTTACTGCACATGAAAGACAAGTGAAGCTTACAAGTTCCAAATAATTTGCATTTTAAAGCACACAAAAGTGCGTGGACACAATCAAACTGAAGGCCCTCCTCCTTATCGATTGGGATTCACCGTGGTGACGAGGGAATTAGCAGAGATCGGACATAGATCAGCAGCTAGCAGTAAAAGATGTTCCCGTTTGTTTGATTTTACATAAACGAAATTAGCTCTGGCTTTTATGCTGAAATGAATCTAGAAGATGATTGCAATTCTTGGGCAACTATTGCAAAAACCTATTCGCTTCTATTGGACCAAACGTCCTTTGACTTCCCAACTATATAGTAGTTACTAATAAGAGTGGCACATTTTCCCTGAATCAACAGGGCAGCGAGAAAGCGAAAACAAAGGATCACGTACCCGTGGCCGTAAGGCGAGATGAAGTAGAGGCAGCAATGAACACGATTGTCCTGGATGTTCTTACGGTTTAAGCCACACTCATCCTTAAAGTATTGTTCGAATGTGCTGTCGATGTAATCCTCGATTGGCTTCCAGCTACGGTGATGAAACACTTAACAGTTAGGTAAGCAACATTTTTCTAGTCCTTTTAAAAAGGGCACACTTCTGAACCACGTACAACGCTTACCAATATGGCGTCGAAGCAATGCAAAGTGTAAATACAAGGAGGAAACGCATAAAACTCCGGAAGTTTCAGCGAAACCAAGACTAAATCCATTTAACGATGCAATTACTATAAAACCAGCGTCAAAACCACCACGAGACGAGGGACCGGAACCTACCACTCTTCCGCGTTCACAGCATCGTTGAAACCGGGTGTGTCGACGATAGTTAGCCGCAGTTTGACACCTCTTTCGTCCAATTCAATTTGTCGTTTCTCGATCTTGGTCACTTTCTTGATCATCTCGTTGGCGTCAGCCGGTTCTCTGTCCTTATAGAGGTCTTGCATGAAGAGACTGTTTACTAGAGTGGCCTTGCCCAAACCACTCTCACCTGGGAAGGGCAGATGAAAAAGACAATATTTTTCCTAGACTGTAACTCCTGCCGATGCACACTTATTACCAAACCACATCAAGCTGAGATATAAGGATCAATGGCAACGCCGAACTGCCATGACCTCATGGTTTTGCAATTTTCGAAACAATATGCCAGGATCCAAAAAGGGGTTCATATTGTGATGTAATGCCTTCAAGAGCTTCCATAAAACAGCATTTTTAAATCTATAATGTACTTAGACTAATCTGAGAGATAAAACCAATGTAGTGAAATAATCCGATATTTTTTAGTAACAACTGTGTCTCCCTTACAAGGACATTAGTACCCTCGGATGGTACCGTATGAACTACCTTAGTTTCAAAAGAGCCACTGATTATAATCCCGGTCCTGGTCATCGTCATTAATATTATTGCACGAGGTTTGGCTTAATACGGCTTGACGAAAATTGAATTAGGAAAATATCTGCCGCATCTGAATATTTTAATACGGTGCGTGAATCAGCCTAGCAAATGATAAAGTTTAGATGAAAAAAATGTTTATACCATTCGAAAGGGTTTATCTGCCTCAGTAAACGGCCATTCTACAATAGCCATTCGTACGTGGATTGAGCAATGGAACACAATATTTGTCAACATTAAATGGAGTGAATGTTTCCTCGCCACAAGGTTTGGATGAAGACAAACATCACTTTTTCAAGGCAAATAATTATGTTTTAAAGCACAACTTTAAGTTTCTACGAAGTGAGGAAAAAGGCGGACGGAGTTCACATACCAGCAATCATAAGGGTAAAATTAAATCCCTTCTTCACAGCTTTACGATGCATTTGGTCCGGAATGTTTGCAAATCCCAGTTTGGCGTCCTCATCGGGCTGGGGAAAAGAAATAATGGCAATAAACCTCATTACCTCTTCCGTATTCTCTACTTGTGTATCGAGCACGAAAGAGGGGAACATTTGAGTGATGGTTTTCATGCGTCGATGCGTGTCGCGCATACTCTCAAGTCTGGCGACCTTCGGAGACGATGACCTATTTGTTGACTGCTGCTCCCCACTAACTTCTCCCTTAACCTCCCCCGCCCTCTTTACTTCCCAAAGAGCCTTAGTCATTTTTGGCGAAGCTTTTGGGGTAGGAGAATTCGTGGGTGTTTTTTCGCCAACCCCTCCGACATTAGCATACTCCGCATAGTAGGGTTCCGATTCACGTTGCGGACGTCTGGGTCGATAGTTATCCAGGTCTGAGACGGTCAAGAGGGACTCGGATTCATCGTCTACACGATCGTAGTAGCCGCCGGTATAAGAGGTGGGAACTGAGAACATGCTGATGGAGTCGGTGTAGCTGGTGCCATCTCCACTGATATCAGAGGACCTGGAAGACTTGCAGTTCGTTTCGCTGGGACGAAGGCGTTGAAGAAAATTGGGTAAAAGGTTCCGAAATGGACGCGGTCTCCTGTGCATTACACTTGACGATGTATGTACTTAAGTGCGCTAGTGGATCTTCAACAAGCTTAATTAGCATAGAGCCAATCGTTGAAAAGTTATGCAAATTGATTCATACGCTACAGTGTGGCACCATCATTTGAAAGAAGCACTCAGAAGGAGCCAACAGTCCCCAGATTTTATGGATGTTTTGAAGTTAGTTGCTGGAGTACCGGTTGATGGAGATTTAAGCCGCCGAATAAAAGCGGTAGGTCATGCTTTACTTGAAAATGATAGTTAAAGTAGATAAAAGGAACGCACAAAAAGTGCCAAAATACATGACGCCTTTCCCAATAGCTGTTGGTTTTGCGGAAAAATCAAACAAACAAACCCAAGATTTAAATGTCCAAACTTCAGTTCTAAGGTGAATTTACGGACCTTGTTTATGTTTTCACATTAGATAAAGTGAATAAATTCAGTTTGAATATGAAAAAGCACAAACATAAACACGATGATACAATTTACAAGTGTGGAACTTTTTATGAAGAATGCGCAATGTTTTCATAAAGTTTACATTATGCAATGAATCTTCGAACGATGCTGGGACATAAGACATTCGAAAATGCAACTTGTGAATCACATGAATTAACCGACTGCAGAACCGCGTATGACAACCAGTGGCAAAAATAAGAACGCTAGTACCTGAGAGCTTGCCGTAGTGGGACGACTTTTATTTTCCTCATTTCGAGTCAGATTCGTATTGGCAGAATCACCTCCAGCAAAAAACCGGCTGCCATTTTTGGCTGAAGATTCTTCATTTTCCCCTTAAAAGGACTATGATTAGTACAACTAGGCCGTACGGTAACGTCCAGTTACATTGAACCTAGGAATCGAGGCCATACTACCGACACCGTCAAATGTAAAACAGACAACCTTAAAACAATGCAAGGTCCGGAGCGAGCCCAGCGCGCTAACGTTAGTCAATTAAAACATTTTATTGTTTTAATTTTTCTGGCAAAAAGGTAGTTAACAATCTAAAAGCTCAAAACATATTCAGTTCTGTTTGTATTAAAAGCTTTTGGCCACTACATGCTAAAGTATCAAAGGCCCAACTGTATTGCTTGTGAAGCCTGAACTTCTTTTACTGCAAACGAAATTAAGACACTTTATTGAACTTGTCTAGACTTACAAAACCCACTTTTTATGCAATTTACTTATTCAACTAGGCTTTTGCTTTGATTTAAAGATGGATTTAATGGAATTTTCCTTTAGTTTTGTGACCTTTTGCTTTCAGTTGTGCAACTGCTGAAGTTCTTGCATGTAAATCTAATTAAATCTTGACCAAAACCCACCTTTACCCCTTCTTCTTTGACTGAAGTGTACATAGCTATGCAGTCTTCAAAATCGTAAGGTAGCCTAGTAATTTAATACCTTGTTTAACTGTGGTGAACCGCGCAGGCACTTAGGTCTTCGAGGGTGGCTTCGCTACGCCCTGACTCCCCCATGAATTACTAATAAGTCAAGACGCTACAAAAGAATTTGTATTGCTAAGGTGCAGATGAGTTGGGAGACTACTAGCACGGCCCAAAAGGCCACGCTGCAAAACAGATGCGCAACCTGCAATGACTAAGTTGTTCACATCGTTAAACATCGCAGTTAGTTAGGCAAAATATCAGAGCACTACACAGCACCTTGTTTTCTGTGAGCTTCGTCTTTGATACCACACACGACTGGCACGACGCAGTCAGCAATTGTAAAGCCACTCACGAATTGGTGATCCCCATCATTGAAGTTTCTTGCATGTGAGGTATTTGGCCTCAATCTCACTTATTTACCTTAACAGTTCCATCGCTTCCGAAGTTTCGTCCCTGTGAGCTGTTGTGAGAAAGGGAAATGCCCTGGTTTCGTGATTCCCTATACCGTGAGAACACCCGCTCATTAGCAGAGCTATTTAGCGAAAATAAGTTGTAACGTAGTTCACAGCGCCATTACTTCGCAGATAGTCCTCTCTGCTACTTTGTTCCAGAATCAATGCCTACCTGCCCCACATCCATCTGGATTCCATTCAGCCAAAGTGCTCGTGTAGGCAAGCATACCATGTCGTTGATGCAGCAGTCGAAGTTGTTTCTAAGGTTAAAATGTTGAAGGGGAAGGAGCTTTATAATCTGGCAGAAGGACTGAGAGGTTGCTAACACGCGATGCTCCCAGCCTCAATGATTAAAATACACAGTTTTGGTGTATTTACTTAAGACACAGCTACAATTTAACGTTGATGTAGGTTGGAAATCACAAAAGTTTAAAACGGAGAGCGGAAGGTGAGCTAGCAGTTCGGACGGATACGGGTTGCGTATTCTGAGGGAATTCTCTTCCATACGTCATTACACTGGTAGGGCAGTCTGAATTGGAGGCGGTGAGATTAATTCGCAGGAGTGATTTCTTGGCCAAGGGGAGAGGGAATGAGGTAGGGACGTTTTGATACAATGAAATATTTTTCTTTTGGTTGCAATGGTGAAACTAATGTTTTGAAAAGACATTTTTGGTATCACTGCAGCTCGTTGTCACCGCTGCTTGTCTTGTGGTGTATCCGCTGAAGAAGGTTGGACATTTTGGAGGGTTTCTTCTCCCCTTCCATCACATCACCGTCCTTGCTCTCGGCGTCGGAACCTTCGCTCTCTTCTTCCTGTTCGTCATTCTCTCGCAACTCCTCGACCGAGTTTGTCAACAGTTTTAACTAAGAAGAATAATTAGGCGTCAAGTGCCACCTGTACAAATACAGCTATCATTTCTAGCATCCCTACTCCCAATTACAGCATGAATGCTCGCAATCCAAAGTGGTAATTCCTTAAAATTATTGTAAATTCAAAAAAGCCAATGAGAACTCAGATTTTGACACCTGAGAACGAGGAAAAAAACATTTTTTTTATTAAAATAGCGTCCAAGACATCCGCAGCTTTGGCACGTTCTCTCACTCCACGAAATCAGAAGTGAACCAGGTAGGAAGTGGAGCGACTTGTCAAGGAAAATGAACAGAATCTGTTTAATTTCCTCAAATTCCTTTTACAAATCGTTTTGCTGTGATTTGACCATTAAATTCAATTTTCAAAAATACAATTACTGAAATAACTGTGCATAATATTTTGCTTAATGGTTGATTGGAAGCAGGAACGGGTAAAGAATTTTTAAAAAGGTGAGCTAATACGCTAAAACCTCACTAAGTTCAACATTAAAGAGCATCATATGCGTAATTCAATCCTATGTCTTTGGCCACTTAATAACGACCACAGCTTCAAGGAAAGTATCCGTTGTAGTGGATCTGAACCACACCGTGCGCAACTCACCCTATCAGTAGAAGCAAGAAGCTCAACGGGAAGGCCCTGTTTGACAAGGTCTTTGGTGTATAGTTCAGCCATCTTTTCAGCGATGCTGAGTTTGCTCTGATAGAATTCGCCCTCGTTAAGGAGAGAGTGGAGAGCCTGGCAGGAGGCGGCATTGCGTAGAGCCGCAGTACTCCCACCGGCACCAGTGCTCCACACCTGGGAGACGTTGAGGTGGTTGGCCCCACCTTCTCCTCCATCCTCCCTATCGCCATCCCCAGGCGCCTGCAAGTCAGAGGGCACATAGCCCAGGGTACGCTGGCAGATGCCCTGAAGAAACTCTGTTCGGTGCATTTCCTCTGCCGGACCCCATTCCGTTACAGGCTTCGAGAACTCGCGCAGGAGCTACAAAATGAGGAATTTACTTAAACTGCCAACAGAATGACACTCTCATTTAGCGATACTATTGGCTATTAGCTATACTGAAACACGTTGATAGTTTATTCTAATAGGAGCAACGACTCATTATAGACACAGCCGCTCTTCACCAAATAACTAAACTCCCATAGTGAATCTGATTCCTGGACTAATCTAAAATAATAAATATGTAAACATAAAACTATTTTAAATCCAATGATGACTTCTCAAGTTGGGAGAACATACTGTCATTTCAAAATACCACAACGAAATGCAAACAAATCCAAATACAAACCATTTTCATAGTACTATTTTCTACCTTTATACCTCTACAGACACAGACTCTGTAAATATATTAGTACTGATGCATGAGAGATGCTAACCATGGAACATTAATTCAAGAAAATGCTATGATCCACTTACGATCCATCCACCGTCATGGCAGTACCTGTAGGCGAAATAGCCGACAATCATGAGGATCGGGACAATAGCGATAAGCTGGCCCATCACTTGAATTCCGATGGGGAAGACGTAATCACCCATACTGAATGGATTGCCACCCACAATCATGAAGATGAGCAGCGCCAGTACCATGAGTGGTGAAACGCCCATCCAGCATATCCGCCAGTACCAATTGGGTTTTGAGTCAATCATCAGTTTAACGTCTCTCATGAATTGCTTGATGCCTAAAAAAAACCACAGATAAAGCTCACACGCCTGCTAAGACGGTACAAGTGCATCTGATGGGCAAAAATTCACCATAGATATAGGATATGACGATTAGTTCCATCAGGCAAATGATCAGCACGGGGTAGCCTGACATTACACTATCGATCAAGTTGACAAGGTAAACACCAGCAGGGCACACCATCGGCAGAGTGATCAAGAAATTGATAGAGCATAACACAGTTCTAAAAACGGAAAAAAAAGTTCCAGGATCTCAATTTTTAAAAACACGCGTTCCAGTAATTTCTCATATGATTAATCTGCTCACCAATGACAGAGGTGAATAAAATTGTTTTACTAACATTTGTAAGTAGCGTTTTTCTAGACTTCTAAAAATCGTATGGCCTACCTGAAAAGGAATTGAGATTTCCAGGTGGTGAGCAAATTATAGCGACGCAATTCATCTTGGAATCCGGAGAGCACAGTTTCGACGTATGGCAATTCACTACCCAAACCAAGCGAAACCAGCATGATGAAGAAGAGAATGGACCAGAGCACGGGAACTGGCATCTGGTTTAGTGCTTCAGGATATACCATGAAGACTAAACCTGGTCCTAAACGTTGCAAAGGAAGTATGAAAAGTGGTTCAAAAATGTTGACAACAGTGAAAATGTTGTTCAAAAGGTGTAAAGTAGCTCCAAAGGGGAAACTAACGATCAAACTACCAAAACCTAAAGCATTTTAACTAGACAAAATCCGGTATTATCCAGAAGCCCCACAACTTAGGGACTAAATTAATTATTCCTTCAAAAGTGCCTCAAAATGCGATAAAATAATCTTCAGTGAGCTCTACTTTTGGTCCTTGGTTTTGCGGTTAAACTATGTTTTGATTTCTAAGAAAAATTTTGTCAGCTCTTCAGTGAAGGCAGCTATTAAAGGACAGTGCGACGCGGGATGGAGCAGTGAGCGCACCCTTCAAAAACCACCTGATGATAATTCTAGTTGTAAAATTTAGTTTACTCATAGGGAAAAGATTCAATTGAACCAATTTATAGTGCGTTTGTTTACGATCCTACTTCTTATTGGCCACATGGAGGAACGCTTGACCTTGACCACTAACCAATGGTCGAGCTGCGCAGATCTCTTCAAGTTTATTGAGCTCAAATAAACTGGTCCTTAATGCTAAAATCTAGCCATTTGGAACAGTAGTATTGTTGTTTCCCAAACATTCTTCGGTGATCAAATCACCCTAAAGTTTCCTTATTATCGGATCACCCATTGAAAAAGTGGAATGAGCCAAACCGGAAAGAAACACCGCCCAATAGGTAAATAATACCGCTCCACCACTTACCAGATTCAACGACATTAGCCACGGGAACACCCTTCGCATTAGCCATGAAGCCCAGCGTAGCGAAAACCACAAAGCCGGCAAATACGGAGGTTAGGCAGTTGATCGTAGCCACAAGAACGGCGTCTCTGAAGCAAAAACAAATAAAGGATAAATTTTTGTTTGGGTGTAAAATTTATTTTTGACTAGGGGTGCAAAATTTTTTTGCCCAAGGACTTTAATCCAAAGTTAGTTAATCGTAAGGATGAGATGAGGGAAATTGCCGAATTACCTAAATAATTTACCTACTGGCGTGCATTTCAGTGGGGCGAGAGCGACTAACCTGTAGCAGTTATTCTTGAACTTATTGTAGCTTGACATCGCGATTAGACCACCGTTGCAACAACTCAAGGAAAATATTATCTGTGTTGCCGCATCGGTCCATGCAGTAGGATCTTTCAACCGCGTGAAATCTGGAGTTATGTAATACTTCACGCCTTCCAGTGAGCCTTCCAAGGTAGCGGCTCGGACTAGGAGAATCATCAGCATGATGTAGGGAAAGATGGCGGTAAAATAAGATACCTAAGCATAAAAAAGAAATGAGCTTCCTCACACACTCAATTGAGTGACAATAAGAAGGAAAGATGGAGGGGAAACCCACCTTTCCCAGTGACTGAACACCCTTGATTAGGCTAAGAACCACAACGATCCAGGAGAATAGCAGACAAAGCGTAATGTGCCACACGGGAGTGCCGAAATCTTCGAAACCGCTCGATTTTTGTAGCACATAGTTGCTGAAATACAAGCATTACGTAAAGGCCATTTCAAAGGGTCCAAATCTTCTTTTAAGTTATTTAAGGAATGTCGGCGATGTGCACAACCCACTTACTTATAGTACTCCACCGCTGGAGATGTGGCGTTGATCCCAATTGGGTCCTTAGATGAGCCTGTAAAACAGATCGAGACGTTATATTACGTCTTCAAAGGCTCTTGAACTGATGATTAGGAAGAGAGATGGTGAGTGAATGAATGGATGGATGAAAGGCGAGTCTTACCAATGACACGGCAGGTAGTTTCGTTGTTCCACCAATTGTCACAAGTAGACCAGGGTAAATGGCTGTTGAAGGAGGCGAAGAGATAGAAGAATGCTGTGGCAATTATGACGTTGTAGTAGAGGGAAATGTACCATGACACTGTCGTCATCGCGTAGCCCACTCCTGAAACAGTCAGCACAACTTAGGATGAAACAGGTGAAGCTCTTGCTTTAATGCAATATTTGTTACTAAGCTAAAACGATGCAGCCCTTAATGGTGAATAATTAATAGGACACTTTGTAAAATGGATTTGACATTTAAGTATGGTCTCTTATTTGAGTAATGTGTGAAAAGCTAGCTCACCTTTAAAAAGTGGACTAATGGACCAAATAGAAATGGGACCCTGACTGGCAAATTGTCCAAAAGCAAATTCCAGGAAGAAGATTGGAAGACCCAGGCAAACAAGCATGATCACATAGGGAATCAGAAAAGCACCTAAGTTACGACAAATAGGTAAGTGAGCACCAATATCTCCAGTAGCAAAAGGGCTTTAAAAGTATGTTCTGGAGGCAGTCATTTACATTTGTCAGAATAATGTGCTCACCTCCACCATTTTTGAAGCAAAGGTAAGGGAAACGCCAAACATTGCCCAAGCCAACAGCAAAGGCAATGCAGGAGAGAATGAATTCAATTTTGAGACCCCAGCCGCCCCGCTCATTGGGATTTTGGGCGGAGGCCTCGACATCAACATCCTAAGCGCAAAATTAGAATAAGGCATTTAGTGAGTGGCAATTCGTGCATAGCATTTTAGCCAATAGCTAAAGGGTACCGCAATGGCTAAGATGTCAATTTTCATAAAGACTCCCAAGTTCGCTGAAACTTCCTTATGGCGGGAAGGAACTGTGTGAGGTACTAAACAGCATGCAATTGAGCTGTTTGACTTCTTCAAAGAAAGCAATGAATTATAGGGGTGTGAGTGACACGCTTTTTTCACAAACAAGCCTCCTGACGTTGTGATGTTGCTGAGCACCGCCTTTGAAGCTCATGTGATGCGTTGACATCAACACATACGTAAAGACGCTCATCCAAGTCAGAATGAGTGTTAGTAAGATTTTAAATTAGTTTGCAAATAAAAATTAAAAAAACCAATTTTTTGTCCCCCATAAAACGATGAAAAACAATTTCAGTAGGCCATTAATTATTAAAATAAAGGTTATGGCTTTTGCTAAGTTTAGAATGTAACACAACATTAAATGTGTTTCGCAATTTCAGGCAGGGTCGTTCTGACGTTATTTGATCGTAAAACTGTTTCGAAGTGGTCGCCTTAATGGCCCTCTTCCTCCTTCTGTGGTCGAGCATGCGGAACGATCATCCACTATGAAACGTCGCCAAAGAAGTTGCAAGTAGCCATCTGCTAATCTGGTAAACGCTGTGGACACAAAAATTGACTGAATTTAGCTACAATTTCACCCATTGAAGCGGTTTTCGAACAACTTGTGCAAGCAGAAAGATTGCAAACTAATGCCATTCGGAGTAGCAGCAGTGAAAGGCCGGAAAATATTGCATTGCAATCCATTCAATGGGCATGCGACCCGAGCACCACTTGTGAGGTGCGTCCGGATTTAGCATCCACGTGAAGGGCATTGTACCGAAAGTCGATTTCAGCTAACATGGTTTCGCCCGAACACTTTTTAATGCTTCGGTTATCGTGGCGAAAAAACTCTACTGCGTAGATCCGCAAGTGAGGCAGAAGGTCTGCAATAAAAACTACCCTCCTTTTATGGTGGTGAAATGTGGCAGCATTGTTCAGGTGTAACATTTCGCATTTACTATATTAAAGCATGTTGGCACTTTGTAATTATTTTTCTGCACAATGTTGAAAGAGAAATCGTAGCAGCAATGCGCAAAATTAGTAGAGAGCACCTCGATCCAACATAAAGTGGAATTAGCAAGTGCAGTGTTAGCCTGCTGCACTACGCGGCCACCTTGTAAGTTCAACTTGTGCCACAGCTTGCAGGCCGTGCTAAGTGTCTCTCGACCCTTCTGCACATTGTTAGTATGCGTTATTCCACACAGCTTCACGACTTCAAGAGAGAAGTTTTGGTGCGCAAATCCCACTTTGTGGCAGCACAAAAACCGTCGACTTAAAACACCATTTGTTATCGTAAACACTTACTGGACGATAAGTTGTCACTTGAAAGCTAATTCTAAGGCAGTGCAAGGACAGCTTTGCCAAGGAAAATATGAACATTGCATGCTCAAACTTGTCACCATAGACATTTAACTCGGAACTTGTGGAAATAATGCATTTTGACTTGTCAGGTTGTGGCAGAAAGACCTGATGTGAGGATACCTGTAGGGCTTATGGATGATTTTGGCACAGACGATCAGGTAAATTGGCTTTGCTCTACGTTCTGAGTCGGTAGTGCAAAGCAATGCCAACCAAAGTTCATAACCGGTATCTGTACATCAGATGACCTCGGCACTACAACACAGTCAGAGGTACATAAAAATTTCAAATAGATGCCGCTTATATCATATTTGTACCCACCACTTTAAGTCAAAAATGCAATCAAATCAGAGAGGCCCACCAAGCCAAAAAAAGCCTGACCACTAAGACGCTACAGATAGCACAAATGAGTTGGATGAATGCCTTATAAATGAGTGAAATTACTTTTAATTAATTCCACAAATGGATATGTAACATCAAGCCGCCTAGAAGCTCTACTAACTCTCCAACATCAAGGTACTGTTGTGTTGTCGGGGGAGGAATCATGTGATGAATTAGCCCTAGACATGACCTCTGAAAGCCATGAGAATGGCGCTCACCAGGTTATCAACGAGCCAGACCAACAAACGGCTAGCACGCCTTCAAGGGTAGGCTATGAGCAGAAGGCCATTCGGTGCATTCAAAATACGACACAAACCGAAAGGACATAGTAAATTATGGGCTTTCTACTAGAAACAAATTAGATCCATGCAAAGGCAAAATTTGAAAGGGATTCTTTTTATGAGGGGCTTAAAAATGTGAGTGATGTGATGATGAGATTCTATTCGTATCAATGAGTAGAAAACATGTTGCATAAATTAGGGAGACAATTTGCAGTAGGTAGGAGGTTAACCGCTGCTCTCCAAGGCCCTCTAATCATAATTCCATAAAACCCCATCTAATCCGATCGTCATCCAAGAAGCAGATTTTACAGACGAGCGGACAGCCGTATTGTGCAAGAGAATCGGCATCGCAGACTTTTACGCCCTGCCAGATTGTACCTCTAAGCTATCACCGCTACACAAAGTTAGAGTGCCTCTTTATGCCGCCATGAGGCAACAATAATAGATGCCTTTGTAATAAATTGACTGGCTTATGGGCTTTCACTACTGCCAGCAGCATTCCAAACCGCGCGTCATCATAGGCTTAACTCACTCACCGCCCCGCTTCATTGCCGACCAATTTCAACTCTTTAGTTGGGCAAGAAACTGCCCAACGCAACTAGGAGAATCAGAATGGTGCAATAAAAAGCGGCCAAATGTCTATGAATTTAGACAGATGGATGTGGATACTTGTATGAAATAAATTTACTTAAATTACTGCCCTCGAAAAAATTCTGATGAAAATCCGTGTGGTTTCACAAAGATAATTATGAGAATACAGCTTGAAATGCAGTATAAGATGTGGTAACTTTGAAATAGATCGAGAATAACATCAAACAGGCATAGAAAACCCAAGATATCCGTAAAATTTGAGTGGTACATGTGTCTGTTAAAATGCTTTAACGGATTCACGCAAGTTGGATTTGAGTAAGCTTACTTCAGAGCCAGATTTCGCTTTGCTAGTACCCGGTTCCCCATTAACAGCGACAGAAAGACCAATGTCGTCGTAGTCGTTGCCCTCCGGAATAACCGCATCAGGCAGCTTCGGCTCGTTCTGGTTGATTTTCTCTCTGAGCTTTAACTTTCTCTCAGCCATGTTCTGTTCTGCATAATGCCACACAGGAGACCTTCTCTGGAATATGTACGCGACGTTCAACTAACTAATCAATCAGAGGGGAGCGCACGGACGCACTACAGCGTGCACACGCTTCGAAGGCGGTGATTGGCGGAGCACGGATCGTCACGCCTGACTAACCAGTCTGTTCAAAAGTAGCACTTCGTCGTGATGTTCAACTGCCAGCTTTAAAAATGTGTAAAAGCCCACTTTGTGGCGCTTTATTTCTCTAATTAAACAAGGGACCGAACCATCCTGTTCAGGTGCTTTCGACCAGAAGTCCCTTTGAGCATAATGCTCTTAAACTGAGGCAGTTTCGTAGGTGAAACATAGGATCTAACTAATGAAGCTAACATAACTATCAAATAGTTTTCCAGCTTTCCATTTGAGCCATATTTATTCATTCGCGTTTAATAAGGGTACTTTAGGTAATTTACTGATCAGACAGGCTTCAAAACCTTCATCTTGACTTAAATCCAATCTTGCAGCAAACCACTCCCCTAAAAGTTATTTTGATTTTATTGTTCATTTAAGGTGAGCAGGTAAATACTGCTGAAGAACTTTAAGCCCACATTCTATAGCCCATGGTCGTGAAACTATCTGTCTACAAGTAACACCTAAGTACTTCTTGTGAGCGCGTGCGTGCGTTCACCAAGTGACAAGTCTTCTATACGCCTACATGTTTTCAGCAATGTCTGCCACACTATTTGAAAGCTCACAAACCTCATTGCAAGTTTAAAACAAGTAAAAGTCGATATCGATTGCCTCTTAAAATTCACAAAAGAACCTTTTTAAAAATCATCCAAAATCCGAGCCTTGTTCGATTGATTGCAGTCTCTTGGCGTCAGTGAAGAACCCTTAAGAGTGCCCACACTTGTGAGGGGCGCTAGGTTCGAAGGTGGGATCCCCTGACGCAGTGATGACCAGGTGATGGGGCTACAACACACTCCCTCAAAAAGACTAAAATTGGGTGGAATTTGAGAACATCCAGGGATAATAATGTCTTCATTCAAGTAATAAAGTCTTTTCTCATTTAAGAAACAAACAAAACAAGCCAAAGGTAACCTTCTTTTGTGTTTTATTATGAAACCTGTCAAATTTTAATCAGCCACTTGCTTTTGGAACTGGGTGAGCTCATTCGGTTGTAAAATCCGTTAATTAGTGAAAGGTCTAAATGCTCATTCACTCCAAACATTCATCAACAACTTTTATAAGTCAAAAATTATTCTCTGCTTGAAGTATGAAGTTCCCACTCACACAAACAGGCCAGCTTTGGAGGCAGAATCTTGTCTAACTTAATATTTGCTTTTTCATATGAATCACAAAGTAGGTGCGCAAGTAAATTAAACATAGACACACTTTCAACCCCATGTTTGGTCGGCAAGCCTGATTCGTAAAAAAACGTAGACAGTTAAGAAGCCTTAGGATCTGGGTGCATTTCTTACACAAGAAACTAAAGTGTTGCGTTAAGAAACTGTTTTTTTTTGCCTCAACACCGTCCCATCTGCAAGAAAGTGAGGAAGAAGAAGCGCGTAGTTTTTGGCAATCACCACTGGATTTGTTGCATAGAAGATGAAATAACCGTACTCTCTCACTCCAACTTCCAGAAATCCTCAGCACTTATTCAAGCAAATTGTCACATGGAGTGACTGAAACAGGAGGTGGAAAATCTGTAGCGCAAGGAATAGTTTCTATGTGATCTGTCGCATGCCTCATTTCGTCCTTCTCCATCTGAGATACACAAGAAGGGCTTCCAAAAATAGCAATTATACACCAAGTAATTTTTGAAATTGCAGAATCGTTCCTAAAGTGACTACCCAAATCGTAGTACCCAAGCAAAACGCTAGGGTTTTTTTATGTAAAGTGAGTAAGAGGCCACTTCCTGTTTCAGGGTTTGGTTGAAAAGATATTTCAACATGTTTACTGAATGTCGATCATACATGTTCTTTACTAGAGAGGGATGAAAATCAAAATCGAGAATTAAACCCTTTTTGTGATTTAGCTCATTTGGTATAACTATTTTTTCTACTAAGAATCCGGATTTTTTTGTGATCTACACTCCTGTTTAGTACTCAAAATCGTTATCTTCGGTGTCAGTTTGGCTTCAAATTCACACGAGAGTCCGCATTCGTTTGTCTCGGCGAGGCAGAACCACGACTTTCGCTGGCTCATCAACACGAAGACTTCAGCGCGTTTTACGGAGTGCGGCTTCAAACCTGTCACGTGCAGCGGCACATGGTAGGAGGGCCTGGCAGTGTGAGAGGTGAGAGAGCCCCATCACTGGATGGTTAGCGATCGGCTAGATGTGCGCGCGGCTGCACGCATTCGAAGCAGAAATTTTCCGTGATGATCACATTATTATGTCGTGATAGTAAATATAATTTCCGTCGGCACACCTCACGCCTGCTTTGCGTGGATACGCTTCGTTGTTCCTTCTGCTGAACCGTTTGAAAGATCACATGCAGACTCCTATCACTAACATCTAATTTGTTAACACACTTTTGTATTTAGGGTCGAAATGATGGATCTAAACTTCTCCAGTCTTACGTGGAAATATTTTTAGTCTAAAGATAGGATTGAATGCTTAAATCTATAATTTATCAATTTCTTACCGGAAGAAAGTCACCCTTGGTCCAGGACAAAAATTTAGGTGCTGAAATTGTTGGAGGTTAAGGTTGTGAATATTTTTTCTTCCATTCAAGATAGTTGATAATGGAGGGTAATGTGCTTACTACGGCGAAAAGATCCCAAAGAAGGTGACAAACACGTAAAAATAACCGACTGAACGATTAGGATGGGTAAAAGCCGAAAACTAACCAAGTTTGTTTAACAAATTGAAAAATGAGCTGAATCCGAAGAGTTGTATGCCCTGTTCCTTAATGGAGTGCTTTTGCTTATTCACATAAACACAGTACAATTGTTTATGCTTGTGTAGGCGTCAGAGTGCTGCCAAACAGATGAGGTTAGAAGAATGTCTCGGATACCTTATTTAGAGGTGTATCAAATGCTCGCCGCAGTTGAGAACACCACAACATAATGTATTAGCCTTTCCCCACTTCAGAATTATTTTGAGGTGCCTGGTTCAATTTCACGACCTCAAGCAGACTGGATTTCAACCCACTGACGAAATCTTTCATCTTCACGGAAAATAGTTGTAGCGTTGCACAATTAAGTGTTTTAAAGCAGATATATTACAACCTATAGTGCGGTTGCGCAAGGGATGGCGGAATGAACGCAACAGTTATGCATGAGTTGAAGATTCGGCTAGTTATATGTTTGAATGAAGTAATCGACCGTGGTTGTCAAGACCTCCCTTAGACTTGGGTGAGCGCTCAGAGATAGACCCCATCTGGCACCAATAGGTGTACCTATGAATTAAAGTGGCTTTAAGAAGCCATCTGCCTACTGAATGTAAGCATAAAGCCATACACACATGATACGGTCCTTGAAGGCATCTTGTGTCAGACTTGATAAACTCAACCATGTACTACAGTGTTATCAGCACACATTTTTCCTTCTCTGATTCCCGCGGTAATGCTCACAGCCAAGGCTTCTTTATGGCATTCTCTTGTAGTACATGCTCTTATGTGCTATGGGACATCAACGGATTCAGAAATAGCAAAGACTAATGTGAGAGACTTTTTGAGGCTTCAAGACCTTATTCAGCTAAAATATCTGAATTTTAGATAGATGAAATTTAAAGCAAATTTCCACAGTGACAATATAGATTTCACTCCTACAAACTATATTTCTTTTTGGAAAAATAGCTGGATTTACTGAATGTGTCATAAATGATTTAATTGACCTTCAAGGTGGAAAATAAAATAGCATATTCACGTTAATAAAAGACGTACCATTTTATAAATGCCCTCAAGGCAATTCCTCAAATCATGGAATGTGATCGACTATCCTTTTTCCACAGTTTTGCCTAGCCCTATCAAGATCTCATGAGGGGATAACAAAAATGCCAGGAACAGCCTCCGTTTCAAGAGGTCACATCAGGTTGGAAACAGCATTCGCTGTTGCGCAGTTTGCATATCGCATCGTTCATCACGTCACAAGCGGTGCGTAATTGGCTCCATTGGATGCTAATGTACCAAAATATGTATGGATGTACATTTGAGCTACTTTGCTGACCTTCCACAGTATTTTCCACCAAAATATTCCATACACAGCCGAAGTAAGTTAAATGTATTGGTCTCCAAAGCTTTGCGTTATGCAAAGGCTCCCGGCATCGTGACTAAACACAGAGCATCAAACAGTAAAAGCAAAATTTTCATGAAAATCCCAAGAGCATTAAATCGGCTCCTTAAGTGTGCATTGTATCAGCACTAAGAAGGTTAAGTTTAGTTCTAAAGCCTCTGTTACGAAAAGCAAAAGCGGTAAAATGTTCATGCTTGAGGGAGGGACGGGAAATACTTCACTCAAAGCAAGTACCATTTGGAGAATCGGAAATATTTACAACGCTCGCCATTATACTCCTGGAGAACTAAAAAACTCCAAAAATTAAAAGAAAAACTTTTATCGGCAGTGATACGCCTTTTCTAAAGCGTCACTGCAATCTGTGCAATCGGCTTCTGCTTTGAGTGTGGCAAGGTGCTTGAGCGTTTTTTTCACAAGTCATTAACACTTATGCACATTGTCGTTTACCTCCCAAGTTAATGTGAGTCCTCGCCCGTTCATCCTGTACTTTAAGACTAAACCTAGCTAAATGGGATTTAACCAAACGAGATACTTTTAGTTCAGCCTGTAAGTTAGTGTCTCTCTTTTAGGCAATGAGTTGACAGGGAAAAAACGTGGTAAGACAGATTTTAGAGCACAGCTTTATTTTAGCCAAAAAATTGAGTCAAGTCGAGTCACAAAATGGTCAAAATCGACTGCCAAAAGAGCAAGCCTTTTGCGTAACACTGCATGTATTGGCATCGTAAAGTGAAGCATTCGGACCTGTGCCAAGAGGATGGTGGTGGCTTGTCTGTCCGCCATGCTAAGCGCTATATGACCCCATTTGCCCATTCAGCCACGTTGAGGTCGTCTTCGTCCCCTCGGCCCATATGACAGTTTCGGAATACGACCCCATTGTCAGCCCTGATTTGCATAACTTTTCATATGGAAGAAAAGTTTTCTTTTTAACAATAAGCTGTACATATCTGAGTTTGTAAAACATGACCCGACCTAAACCTGATAAATAGTTAACAGATGTAATTCATTCCAGTAATATAGCAGGCACGACCGAACCATGTCATTTAATTCTTTTATTTCTGTAACAGCAATAGTTCACTCCAATTTATTACATAATTTTTTTCACAGTGGTCAAACATTTCGCCGATAAAAAAACGTTTTTGGCCTCGACCCTCGAAAAGAACGTTTTTTTGCGTTGGAGCCTATTATGTAAAATTGGGAAAAGATGGTGTCGATGGTTGTAGAAGATGAGGGGCTGGCAGTTAGCCCGATTCTGCAGGTTCTTATAACTAGCGAGACGATTTTTCCATTGTTCTGAGAGCTGCCGTCAACTGAAATAGTCTGCAATTAAAAGCATTTATTGTGAAACAGCAAAAAAAAGTGTCCAAGCCTTATCTGATGTCATTGCATTGGTATGGCAATCTAGATTCAATTGAAGCCTGTTTGTGCTAACTCTTCGATCTTTTACCAGTCCAATTTCGTTCCCACTGCCGACTTAACGGCAAAGGTTATTTCCAACCCCTCGAAATGCCCTTCAAGGCTTTAAGGTAGGCAAAATAAGCCATCTGTAGCTAACTCTTTGTCATTTTAGCATGCTCCGTCGTCTGAGCCCTTACTGCGCCTCGTGCATTATGGACTAGCCAGTGAAAATGGGAAGTTCAGTATAATAAGCAGAAGACTACACCGGTTAACAAATTTGCCAATTAATGAAGAGGCGTACAGCCTCTTCACTCATTCATTTACGTCGGCCGGAAAATCAGATAACAAACCGACAAATAAAAGAACAGAAGGATTGTAAAAGCCCTTGACTTATCGCAATTGGGCTGCATACACTTACCGTGAAGTGGAGTTTACAATGGTGTCCCTTCATCACATTTTAATCATTCACAAACTCCACTCATTGAAAAGGATGACCTTTGTACCACTACAAAGACACCTTCTTGGCTTAGCTAGATGTCTTAACTGACCTCATTTTGCAATTCGGTCTTATTCTTTGCCACCAGGGATGTAAGTTATGATGAAAACAAGTGAAGTGCGCATCTGAAATTTCTTTAGGCCCCTGCTTACTGCCTTGATGCGTCATTTTTATGCAGCCGTTGTCCACCATAAAGTTGAAGAAAGTTTGATGCGGCACAGTGTTCCACAGACGCCCAACTTAAGGAGCTATCATGCATCCACTAAGGCCACTGTCTAAATAGTCCTGTTAATTTCCCTTAAATTTTCGTTGACTATGCGGAGGAATAAGTCGTGTCGATGGCTTGGAGCTCATGAGTTTGAAAACCTCCAGGTTTTATCATTGTTACCATAGTTGAGATTTGACTCACCACAAAGGCCACAAACAACCACAACAATGCCAGATCGTGACTGTCACTTCAACTATGAACCAGGGGGACACCGAAACCAATTAATGGTTGTAAAAGAGTAGATTGGTCTCATCCATCTTTGTGCCATTGACGTTATCCCATAAACGAAAAACGTTTGGACCCCATTTAAGTACTGTGTGTTTAAAATAAAAGGCAAGTAGATTTTCAAGTCAGCAGCAGCACTAGATTCCCAAAGTGCTTTCCAGAAGTGCAATACAATAGAACTTGCCACAGAGATCTTTTGCCTTTACCACCACTATTTAGTTTTCCACCACTTTCTATTTGAATCTGTATAATCTCAGAGAGTGCATTTCGGCACTCAATGTCAAAAACTTGCTGGGAAAATATCGCCTTCATTGCCACCTTTGCTTCACACCACACTTATAGCCATTCGCTATTTAGTGCAATACATCCTATCATTATAGTGTTCGCGATTTCACACTTCAGTCAATATTGCCTTCGTTAAAAGAATTGCGATTTCAATTCGACATCCTTTTGCATCAAAATAGTCAGATGAAGCCATTTGTGCCTTCTGTGGATTAATTTTAGGCTGGATGTCAAGAAAAGGACTTGTAGGTCATCATTCCTGCATACACGTGCTCAGAATTTTGTTTAAAGGTACCAGATTTCGCTGATTAGCTTCGGTTTTCCTGGAGGTTTCACTTTTCGAGGTGATTTCCTTCACGTCCCATAACGTCGTACTGTCGCAGGCTCCCGCCTAATTGGCTAATATTACGTGCAGATGGACTTTAACTGTGCAGATAATCACCATAAGGCCAAGATCAATCAAATGCTATAAATATGTGGGCCTGGAAATACCCCATTCCCTAAGTCTACCCCATGGGGATCTAGTTAACCCAAATCTGCTCTACTTCTTTGCACCCATGACACTAATGTCAGGGGGAATAAAACTCCTTCTTTTTGGTGGTACTGCTAGCAAGCAAACGTAGGAAAGGCATAAAAGCCAAGTCTAAGAAAGGCTGTAACTCATTCAGAGTGATGGACGCTTTCCAGGAATATGTACCTAATCCACTAAAGTTCACCACCAGCCGCCTCCAGTGCGGCTACAGGGAAACACCACCTTGGACGCTACCAGTGTGTCGGAGAAACTATAAGATAAACCTAGAAAACTACTGCCACACTGCTACTGGTGTTAGTAATGGTTAGTTGAAGCCCACTGGACAACTTCAGTGCTGCGCTGCATTTCATCCGCCAAAAAGTGCCACATCAGGAGGTACAGCTTCAACCCACTTGGCCTTGACTGGTTCGACAAGCTGGACCGGGGTTGGGTACAGATTAAAATCACTGGAGTACCTCATATGCAATCAGCAGCAATTTTTAAAAGATTACCTAAGTTTCCCAATTATTGCATGCTGTTTAGAATTTACCATAGAACCACTTGCGAAGTGAGGGGAGACAAACTCCTAAAACGCATTAATCCAGGCAATGCACACCGTGGGGAATAAGATGATGCTTCGCTTACCTACCGAAGACCTTGTATAGCCGCATCATCTCCAAGGCTCATTGTGTATCCCTGAAGGCTGTCCGATGTTTGCCAGCTGTATTGTTTACCCATTCAAATACTTCTTAGAGAACCTCGTAGATTTCACAACTGCCGTTCTAGCTTCATCCATGTGACGCCCATAGGCCGAAGTTATGCTTATTAGCCGTCCAAAGACGGAGATTTCGATGATTTTGTTAAATGCAAATAGAAATGTCAACTGCCAGTAAAGAAACGTCAGAAGGCCTCATCGGCACTTTGTCCTCAAGCCCGAAGGGCCTAGTTATGACGCCACCTCGACTTCATTGAGCCGATAGACTCCACTTTGGTGGGTACCTTCCCAAAGCGATCAGAAACACCACATGTGGTCTCTTCCATGGCGATCAAGACCCTACAACTGTTGTCATACCACAGTCCACACAGGAAGATGCTTTGGCTGTCAGTAAACCACTACGCATATTTGACCTCCACTGTCCCACCCCCATTCTAAAGGGTAAGCGTGGGCATAATTAAGAGGCCACTAATAAAATTACAATAAATGTTTACAAAAGTTTCCAATTGCATTTCATACAGCTTTAAATGATTCCATAAGAAACCACCATTCAGTAGCTGAGGCGCTAATTGGTCACAAGATTTGCCCAGTCAACGCAGTGATAGGCCTAAGACCACAGAACAGCTTTAAAGGACGCGAACTGGAAGCCTTAATCAAATTTAAACAGGTGCTGACGTCAAAGTCCGTTATTATCGGATATGTAGGGGAGTCGCGGAAAGTGTTAAATTTGAACAAGTCATTGCTACTAATTGCGTCTGCGACGCTCTGAGGAGCCAACATTTCACTATGATATTCCGTCAATAGGTGAAGTGACAAAAATCTTCCAAGAACTCCCTCCACCCTCGAACCCTGCATTGCAGAGCACTATACTCTTGCACATTCCAGGCTATTTGGCTAATATCACATCTAGAAGTACTTTAAGCGAGCGGATAAACATTATAAGGCCAAGGTCGGTCCAATGCTATAATTAAATGTAAATATCCACCTTGTGCCTCTGGCAGTCACAATTACTCAGCCGACCATCGCTTGCACATACGCAACATGTCGTACGCATCACTGGAGAGACGTCCATGTAGAAGACTTTTTTAATGATTACTTCGGTTAGGAACTAGACATCATCGAAATTCACACCAGAGTAGAGCGGTTCTTTCCGAACCAGAGTGACAAGTTTTACGGTTTAGCTAAGTGTGGATTATTTTCCTCAAATTTTTCAAATGTCAGACTGATACTAAAGCAAAAGGGAAATTTTTCTTCAAAGTTATCATGCACATTAGAGTAAGAAAAGTGTGCTTTCGCATTCTAAAACTGCTTAAATTATGTGCAATCGCATCGGATACGCTCAAAATAAATAAATGTGTGTTTTCTGACGCTGATGCTAAACATTTTGCATCACTTAAAAAATGCAAATGTCAATCTCCACGAAATTGTGAAGTAGCAAAGAACTCACCGTTTTATTTATGCAACAATATTACCTGTACGCTTCTAGCATTCCCTGATTCAAACTTGTCACCTAGCTGACAAGGGAGTAACTCCACGGGTATAAAGCGTTTTTACGCCAATTAGTAAAAAACTGTAAAAACTTCGCACAATGTCGTATTTGCTAAAGTAAACACTACAACAATCTGTCATCTTTTTCCAACATAAAACGAGCTTACGAATTCCGCCTCATCTCATGCGATTTCTAGGGAGAGGTTTGCGCCATCACTTTAAGCTCGGAGAATTACCATCAAGACGTCATGCAGAATGTGAAGAGTGAAGTAAGGTAGTATCTCCCCTCTATCAGACTCCACTAAAATCCTCCCACAAACCACCTTTTCAACAGTATGAGGCCCCATATCCTCCCCTTCATGCATACCACATTCTTCCCACTCACCAATCAACCGCTTCTCTCTGTCTCTCAAACTCACACCTCCTTTGGCACATCCCACTTCTCCAGCATAACATCGGGTACACTGCTCTCAACTGTGGTCACTCTCTAGCCTCCAGCAGGAAGTTCTCACTGGATAACTCCCTCAGACATACACACGCAGCAGACGTAGTCTACACACCTGCACCCAGGTAGCATCCATCTCCCCACCTTCCACCACTGCCCCTCCCTTCCTGCTTGGCGTAACTGAAAACCAAGTATCCATCATCACGCTCCTCAATCACTACCACAACATCTCGGCACCACAAACCCAACACACCCCAATGCATCACCAGTCACACGTAACTCCCCATCACCACCCACGTCTACGAAGACGACAACGACAACGACAAGCACAATTACTGTTTCTGTTATCAGCATGACACCGATGGTGGTTAGTTCAACCCACGATCATCAACGCCGCGATGCGAATGTATTATAGCTTGCCGCTCGGAGCATGGTGGTGATGCTGACACACCATCACAAAATCAACTATTCCAAACTACTTCTGATTCAAACATTCCGTGCCATCACAGCACGTGCGAACATTACCAACGCCCCCATTTCACACCTTCCGAGTTAGCTCAACCCACGTCCACCAACACGCTGATTTGACGCCTCACAATAACACGTAGGTATTAGGCCGGTACGCCGTGGCACGTACATCCACGTCTTGTAAAACACATCAACAACCACACGCATTTTACACGCCTTCACATGTTCTAACATGTCAGCACCATGAGCTGCACCGAAAACCACTCCAACACATTTAGCCACCCCATCATAACCAGGACTGCGCTTCCTCTTCAATGCCTCCACAATCGAAGCCACACGACTGACCACACTAACCACACTGACCACACTGACCACAGTTAGCATTCTCACCGCTTCCCCAGCCCAGCCCTTCCACTCCACAATCGACCGAAGGTGCGCCATCTTCAGCGTTCACTGCTATGCTCCCATGGAATGCGTCACGCTTTCCACTGAATCAGTGAGACACAACCAACTTCACACGACCATTCACCACGCCTATCCATTGGGCCACTGAACGTCACCTTGCCACCAATTACAACAGCCTCTTTCTGAGTCACAGGTGGGACGAAACTACCGAAGAGGAGCACAAAAAAAACTATGCTCCACCTCTTTATCTTAACAATGCTAATGCAGGCTCAAGCATCGACAGTATTGAATTGCCTCATTCGTGCAGAACAATGCGTGCAATCCTCCAGGTTCCTTACCACCTCCTACTAGTTATCAGTCAGTTTCTTCGTTTCACCCAGACCCAACATCACAACGGCAGGAATGTGGCGGTCGTGGTCGAAGGGACAACCACTCCAACAGGAGACAGTCAATAGGAAACTAGAGCCCAATCTCTCCCTCGAACTATCACATTAAATATCGTATGCTATGACTTCGACTGGAAGAAGCTCAGTCACAGCACAGGTTGCCCTCATCATTCGGACGTTTAGCTCGTATCCCAGCCCCCACCCACGCAGTGAGCCACGAGCTAAGAACAAACAATAGGTTAAGCCGCCTTCCTTGTCAACCATAAAAGGAGCTACCATGTACGATGGACGCTTAAATAACTCAAATCTGATGCGACATCGTGGTGCTATTTGTAATATATTCTTAAATTTACTGGTTAGTGCAGCGTGCAGTGGAGTAGCCCTAGATTTGCCGACCAATCGGCGATAAAGCACTTATTATTTTGTTGACCATGCTTCACAGAGAAAAGCGACCTTCTTCGGGATTAAGCTAATAGCCATACCTGTTTGACTGCTTTCAAGCTAAAACTGATTTAGCTGATCCCGTTTATAAATCGAAATGCATAAGTAGATGACGTTTATTATTCTCCTTCATTTTAACGGTTGGTCGAATTTTAACGGGGCCAAAATTCACTTTCACGAAAGTAACAGTGGCTAGTTAGTTATATAAACTTATTTATTTTGTTCGCACCCCTTCAGTTTACCCTAGGCTAAAATTTTATTTTTCACTCAATCGTGGATTTTACGACGAATTCTGAAACAACTGAAACTTTTGTTGACACTTGAACGACAAGTATCACACATTCTAAAAGGTTGGTTTAACTAGATTTGATCACGTCCCTTTTGCAAGTCTGCTAATTTAGCCGACAGACGAAATTGTACACCTTATCTTTTCATCACCAAGCGCAGAAGTGGTTCTAAATTTAGTGGTTTAAATTGCGTGGTAAATCCTTCTCATTCGTGTAGGTATCGTTGTCCACTGATCTGTTTTCCCGCCCTCTGATTGACGGTCATGTGATCCGACCACTGGTGGCTAGCGAAAATTCTACTATTGAAATCTACTAAATCGTGAGGCGTCATTGTATAGGCCCGAAGGGAAGAGATGGTTGTTTGATTGAAAGTAGGAGCATAAGAATTAAATGAAAAATTGACAAATATGGCGTGACGTACTCAAAAAACAGCGGTAGCATTGTTGAAATCTTCCCAAGAGAGTAGGATTTATTCATTATTAATCAGTAGTAAAACACGCATTGTATCGTCTATTTAGATTTGGAAACAGGATATCCATCTTTGAGGTGTCATCAAGAAGTTTGGATTATTCAATGGGTCGAACATTTACGATTTCCTAAAGTGTGGACTCTGCTTACGAGCATTATAGTGCATACGGACTTTTAAATAGTTTATTTTATTGCCTCTACAGGGATCAAACCTTATCATCACCGTGGCCCAGGGTCGAAACTTTATGCCCTTCACCATAAGTAGATGTTTATTTTAAGAACTTGCTAATTGTAAAATAATATGTGAAGGCCTAATTTGAAGGGTAGTTAAATGGGGACCTCTATTTGTTAAGCATGTGGATCGTTGAATCTTTACAGTTATTCCCTTGCCTCGCCACCTTTTGAGTGCAATGTCGCAGGACTCCACTCCATTAACACAATTTCCATCCTCAGCTGCTGTGGTCTTCCAGCGTCAACGTTTATCAACGGATATAAGAGACGTTCTGTTATAATTACAAGGATCGAATAATACCGAATCACAAAGCAGCCTGATTAAAAGAATTCTCCTGAGTAAATTGCATAAGTTAATTCCTTCATTGATGTCAGTGTGTGAATAATTGTCTTCATTTACCAAAATCTGCAGTTAAGGCGATTATGAAGCAGTAAAGTGTGGTATAGTATGGTGACAGCCACTGACAACATGGATCACTACCTTTAACAAGAGGATAGGTTGTATGAGTGGCTTTAAGGCCCAGGGGTTGCGCACCAGTGGGGTTTTTGTTTGAACGTCTAGAGATTCCTTAATTGGAACACTGTTTTGAGTGACAAGGATCGATAGCGTCTCAATTTCAGCCATAATCAACACTTGCAGTCAATTTTATCCACAATCATTAAATTATCTCTCAGTCGGCCTGTGAAAGGATTCACCACCAACTCACACGTCAAGTGGTCTAGGAGTGAGAACAGCCGGAGAAAAAAATAGGTCCCATCTTGTTACCGACGCATTGCAGACGCGGAATAAATGGCAACACCAGCTTTCATGCTTTTTCATTGCGTAAAATTACGCGAAAATGAAACGTTTGAATAGAAAATCTAGTCTGGATTCAATGGATTTGATGCTAGTGAACTACCACTTGACCAGCCCATCCGCAACTAAGACCGCTTTTATGTTTCACGTAGAATTTAAGAAAACCTTGCAAAGAAGGAGCTCGTATGCATTCAGGAACGATATACATACGGTATCTGGAGAGTGAAGGCAAAGGCCACTTTGCCATCCTGTCAATTCCACTGCGCCAGCAAATTCAATATGAGCTTAACGTGTGCCAAACCTTGCTTAATAACTGAAGGGATGGTAATTCACTTTAAGGCCCCAGTGAAGCACGAGAGCGAAAGAATATTCTTATTCAATTTTTTTTTGCTTTAAATGAAGGCTGAATTTGCAGAACCACACCCAAGCCACTTTTTTACAGGGTCCTAACCAGTCAGTTGTCAAAAGCCTTTGCATCTAGTAAAATATTATTTTAATTGACTTCTCTCACGTGACCAAATTTTATTGGAGCGTTGAGTGTAAATTACGTGAAACATCGGATTGCAAAATTTGTGAATTGATAAATAACTCGATATAATGGAAAAGCGTGACCCAAATCTGACACTTGCTTGCAGTTTAGTACCACTAAGATATAGCAGTCAACCTTTTAAGTTAGCTGTTCCGCTCTATGCAAATAGCCCAGATTTTCTAAGGGAGACCTTGTAACTCACCGAACTGTGCCACACGCTAGCAGGTGAGAGGCATGTCACCCCACTCATTGTTGACAAGCAGTTTGCAATTGACTGTAATCTCTTATGTAAATTTGAGCATTTTTTTCTCCATTCCTTGCAAACGGAAATGTAAATTGACGGTGGATACCCTATATTTGAGAATCTACTTTCCAGTCGCATGTAAATTAGCCATAAACAGGCACAGTGGTTCCTCATTATTGTTCAATCATGCACAATTGTTTTCAACGAATAGTTTCTGTCCATGTCTGGAATTGGAGCACAAAAAAAGCAGTTGTCCGATAGAATGTAGGCCTTCCAATCGCTGCTGGATATTATTTTGGCGTGCCGTAACCCCAGTTCGTGTTGACGCATCAGGGGTCACAGGTCAACACAATGAACAACATGACCTCAAATCTGCATGTGTTCTGCTTTTCCTCCTGCAGGTAAGGTCACCCGCAAGACATCTTTTGTCATTCTGCTGCCGAATGCACAAATTCACGAAGGCCGCAAGCGAAGAAACATTATACCGAAAACGAACAAACGCGACGACTTCTT
This sequence comes from Taenia solium, assembly GCA_001870725.1. Classification (NCBI taxonomy): domain Eukaryota; kingdom Metazoa; phylum Platyhelminthes; class Cestoda; order Cyclophyllidea; family Taeniidae; genus Taenia; species Taenia solium. The sequence continues at coordinate 77,908 of MIEF01008395.1, forward strand.
GAACACCCTAGAGGTAACCCATAATCTCCCCATTCCCTTTCCACGTCTTTTAAGCTTATAATCGATGGGTTTTACGATAAACGTATTTCAAAGGATGATAGTAGACGATGTCGCATGAACAATCTATTCAATGATGAATGACAATTGGGGTATGGCTGACAGAAATAATGATAATTGCGCCTAAGGTGCACATCGCTAAAAATTGGCTAACCACTGAGACATGATCGCCTCCGCTAATAGAATTTCAACAGCAGCTGTTCATAGGTGACACTTATGCCTTTTTTTCTACACGAGTTTACCTAAACGCCTTGGGCATTAGGAATAGGTAGGAATTTAGAAATTTATCTTCTTAAGCAATTAACCCTGTAAGATTTTCAAAATCGGAAAGAACACCTGCTAGTGAACTGTAAAATGTAGTCATTCATCGTCATCAAGCCATCCATCACAGTCTAAAATAAGGTTGGTTAAAATCTTAGAGAAGGCCTGAAAGGTTATAAATATTACTAACAGAGCCTCGTGATACTAGTATGGCTGCTGAACTGCAGGGAGACTGGAGAGTCTGCGTAGTTAAATGAGTAGGTAGAACGTATATTACCCGAATCCACCGTATAGAGAGCCATAATGAATAAATAGCAAGTTTTTATAAATGCAGAAACGTACCATGGTTTCATTAACATTTTGTTGCTAAAATATTTACGATCAGTGGTCATTGGCTGTCATCGACAATTGTTAGAACATCGAATAAGTCTACCCCCACTCTAGCAAATTGGGACGGACTTCATGTGGATTCTTCTCACAGTGACCACGCAAAACGCTAGCAATCTAGCCTACAATGTAAGGCAAAGAATGAACCCGCCAGACATCACTTTCCAGTGAGTTCAGTTGTGGGTTTTGGATATTCAAACAAAGTCCAAGGTTACCGGCGCACTCAATTTTTCTGAGCCACCTCTCATCACATTTGAACTCGAAACTTGTTATAATCTGCTTCATGAGGTCGGAATTGACAAGAAAAGCTTTACTATCGGTACTTCATGCCCTTCTAAGTGGATTGCATTGACGTGTATGACTCCACCTGTACTAGCAAATGTTTGAATGGTATCAACTCGTGCAGCAACCCATGAACATACTACTTTTAATGGTTACATTTTTGCCTTAGCAGAGTAGGATATTCGTTCCACCTCTCTCCGTCTCGAAATTGGCCGGGAATTAGCGTTGCCTAAAAATGACGTCTTTTGGAGAGCATTCGTTCAGCTATCGTGTGAAAGACTTTTAATGCACCTTTAACCTTGAAAAGTATACACTTTTGGTGGGGTTGCTGGCGCATAATTTCTAACCAGAAGTATGTACTCATCAACTTGGAGAGGTCGGTGATTACCGAACACTGGCATCATTTACCATTTCTTTTGTTCCCATATTCAGTAGTTCATTTCAAGGAATCAATTTGACAGCCACTTGTGATTCGTATTAAGTTTCGAATGAGCCCGGAAATGCATTGTGTTTCCCTTTCTATCAAGGAAATTGTGGTAACGAAATGGCTAGCCTATCAGTACCTTAAATTTTTATCAAAGAAATAGTGGAAGCGTTAGCTCCATCACTTAACACGCATGTAGACGCCGGTGCTGGACTTAAAATCCAATTCTTCGTGGCCGTATCATCTACTGAGCACTACGGGCTCATCGAATGCGTAAAGCTGGAAGGTGTAATTGACCTCGATGGTGAGTGGGGTGAGAGACTGCGCCTGCTTGTTAGTGTCTCAAGCACTATTTGCGGCGCTACGTCAACGTCTGCGTAGGAGCATTGTGTCTGTTGCCAAGTCCACGACGTTCGAGGGAGGACGATGACAGGAGCGGGTGTGTATGCGCTTGTGTGCGCTTCTGCACTTGATGGACGTGGTATGGTTCTGGTGAGGTAGTTAAGGTCCACTAGAATGCGGTTAGAAAGCGCCATCAAAGAGTTAATAGTGACAAAGTGGAGACACGAACATTAGCTACTGGCCTGCTTTCTCGTTCCCCACTGTTGCCCGCCTCTCCTTCGCCTCCTCAAAATGCAAAGCCTCCTTGTCAAAGTGGATTTTAATTAAAGCTACAATAAACGAAAAAGGTAAGGCTCTGGGAATAGCTTAAACATTTCAATCATTATCCACTCAGTAAACATGCATTTTCCATTTGTAAATTCAAACTTTAATAACTTCGATGTCCATTAATTTTTAGGCAATTTTCTGCACATATTTTGATCTACTTTAGGGTTCAGACACACTAACTAGATTATTAAAATCGGACAATTTTGTTGTACTCAAACTTAACAATCTACTGGGATGACGGAATTTGATGCAATTTAGAGGAGTTCGAAGGCACACTTAGGGTCTTGTAGGTGTAGCCATTCCAGGCATCATTAATTCTAAAGTGACAGGAGTAAGTAATGACCTTGTGATCAGGTTTGATCACCAAATTCACTCAATTAATAGATTATCCACACCCGCGTGGCGGGTACTATGTAGCAAAGATGTCACTCCAATTAACACACAGTAGATCTGTATTTGAGTTCTAGTGTAGTGATGCACTTTTATTTACTTGGTTAGCTGAAGGATACTACTTATGGAGCTAACGCAGCAATTTAATTCCTTTCTGGGAGTAGGGTCAATGTTAGTTTTACATTAATTATCGTGCCTTCATTGATAACCATTTCCCTCTTAAAACCGCAATAGGAAGAGTTATGATAGGCTGTAAAATACTCAACCGATAAATCCATGATATATATATCCTAAAGTTAAAACTTTTTTTTGGTATACCTCGTTTAACTTAGCTGAGAGGATCTTCCAACCATGAATTTGGGCTTGCACAATTGTCCAGTTTCCATCCACAATTTGGATGAAAACCCCAAGCAGCCAACAGTGACATTTCTTCTCCACATCTGGATAAACTGAGATGAATTTCTTCGTCTTCTGTAATCAATCCATTTTTCAGTTTGCCACTCCTTAACTTTTTGGAGTAAAAGTGCAAACTAGGTCACCAATTTAGTCGGATGGACGTCTGAATCCCTTCCCGCGTATCTGATTCTGAATTCGAACAACCCAAAATTCACCCGTGGAGGGGAGTTCGTTATACAAACTGAAATTTACGACAGGGAATGAAAAAACGCCCGTGAGTGATCTCACCGTAGGAAGAGTTGTTTAAGTACCAAATTCTATTAACCAGAACACTGTAGCATACCAGCAATGCATGAAGGAACTAACTCCCCATGATTCAATCGGGATTGAGCCCAGTCCTAACCAACTCCTAAGCACAGTCGATAAGTTAGGTTGTTTCTAAAGTATTTCATGCAGTTTAGCTGGCTAAAGTTGAATTGTTTACATGAATTAAAGACAGTAGAAGGAATTAAAAAATTACTTTCCTTGCGATAAAAATTCACGACAAAACTTGGGTAGATGATGAGCATACAGAATAGGAAGAAAAACAAAACAAGATTTCACAATAACAATGTAAAATGGCGCAACACTTACCTCAGCATGATAAGATCGCAAGAGGTCAATTGGAGGTTGATGAGAAGCCCAGAAATGCACACACGAAACCTGTTTGAAATACTCTATTCATCAAATTATATGGCTTGGTAGGTAGCTTAACTCATTGCTGGGATTGATTGCACACTCTTGGCAAATAGTTGAATACTTTATGATGCCATAGAAATGACTCAACTCGATCTTTTTCCTTTAGGCGTCCATTTACAAATCCCACCTTCAAATCAACGCCTGACAACGTAATTTGTACTAATGTTTATTTAAGTAAAACTTAATTGTTAACGCGAGAAAAAATAATTTGTCATCCAGTGTCAAAATTTTAACGGACCAGACTAAATTATGATATAATCTGAGTAGCCATCGTAAGTTACAACACCAAAATAACCTTCCATTGTACTCGAGGTAGCCACTGTTTAGTGGGACAGAGCTTGCTGCTTACGTGCAGCCACGCCCACTCAATCCCGAGGGAGTTGTTAAGGCCATAAGTGCCCGGAAAACAACAGATAATGGGGAATAAATCATCTGGCTGGGCAAAAGTTGGGAGGTTGCTCCAAAAATTTGGATTCGATAGAGCATTTAGAACAAATAAATAGTGCTTCTCTATTGTTATTTGTTTTCGATGAAAGCATCCCCAATAATTTTTATTTAAAATTATAGATAAGTTTTAACGGTCAGAATTAAAAGAATTCATGTGACAGAGTATTTGTCGATAAGATGAAGGATTAGAAGCGAAAAGCGAGTCAACCGCTACAGCTAATTGCGCAGTGTGAGCATGCATGTGAGAATTACACTGTCTTGATGAGCTCACAGAGATACTAACATGTAGTCACCCAAAAAAAGTAGGTTTTAATAAAATAATGCTTAATTTAACTCCATGGAAACTAACTTCAGCCTATACTTGGATTTCGCAACAACAATCTTGCCTCAGGACTTCCATGAAGACAATGGAAGAAATGAAACTCGAGTAGAATATTTATTGCTAACACATAGTAGGGTTCGGGGCTACTGGTATGGCCCGGAGGCCTGATTGTTTGTCGCAGCCTCTAAGACTTGAACAATTAACTTAGTAACTGAAGCTTCACTTAATTGACGTAGCGCCTCAGCCATCACTACATCATCGATCCTGTGAGAGGAACAACCACGATCCAACCGCTATAGTCATTTAATTCTCATGAGATGTCGGTGATCCCCAGATTTGCAGTTTTATTCAACATAGAAACCAGATTCGGGGGCACGGAAAAGTGTTGGTCGTCAAGCGTATTCCTCGAAAACCGTAGAAATTCTTGCCCAAAAGCAGTTCAATTGACAGAAGGGGGAATCTACCATAGCTCCATGGGGTAGGGTTTTGCTTCCCCTCCTTGCCACCTTGTTCTCATTTCAGAGCTGGCCAGCCAGGAGTGGAGGAGGTATCGTGTTTTCACCTATTCGATATTTTAAACAGGTATGGTAAGCAGCTCAGTTGCGGACTTCGCCGGATGGGTCATGGCCACTGTCACTTCCATATTTTAATAACGTTTCTGTAGACCACAAGACTGGAGTGCTTGCCAAAGGTATGTATACATATTCTGCTTAAGTATTATGTCTTCATTTACCTTCATTTAGGTTTCAGAGAGACACATTTGTGAATTCTTTCGTACTTAGCAAAGTTTTAGGGATCTAAATTGGTGGTAGCGCAAAGCATACATGATTCTGAATGACAACCAACCATATTTCTATTGTTAAAGAAGGGCATATGCTACAGTTGAAAGAATCTGTTGGTAATGACGTCCAACGTCGGCAACCACTCCAGTTCTACGATCTATGGGAAAGCCATTAACAACTGAGGCGACAATAGCCGTGAATCACCTAAAATTTCGTTACGGAGCTGTCTACGGTACCAACACAGGAATGTCAACTAAGTGAACACGCGATGTCTCTTCCACCTCTCTGCTAATTGGATGATTCTCAGAGGGAGGAATGACACGTTACCTTATTCCCGTAGGACTGCTTTAAGCCCCTTCCTTTATTGATCAATTACGCTTATAGCGCATTCCTCTTTCCAAAATACCTTCCCTAAACAGGATGAAACTCCAGATCCAACCAAATTTCCACCAGAAAAATTAGTGACGTTGTGGTCAACCATCATCCCAATTGCACATAAATTTGGTAAATAGTGCAGTTGGTTCGTAGATGTTTTTTACAGGACCATGATTCTCCATATCCCTCCAGAAATCTTAAGTTAAGCTTAGGATTCACTCATTATTAGCGCAACTATGGTTGAAGGGAAGTAAGAAAACACGAAAAAACATCCGGCCTGCTACCAATTATGTGATGCCTTCCTCCCTGCCAGCAAGGTAAAAATGTATTCCAGAAATGCGAACCTGCTATGCCATTTAACTCACCAACACAGGGCCCTCCTCATCAGGCCCGTTCGCAAGCACTCAGCAATCGGTAAGACCGTTTGTCATTAGAATTTCTTCCTTTCTTTCATGGGATCAGCTGATCTTGGTTGTTTAAATGCTACCATCAACGAAATCTGAGAAGGGAAATTGTATGTGTATGCAAAATTAGTTATAACAGAGCAGCTGTATTTGTTTCTTTTGGCTTGAAAAGCGTTTAATACGGTGACGAATTTTGACTACATTGGTCTGAAGCGCTGGAATGGCTCTTGGCACTTTAATCCCACTACATTTCGGAAACAAAAACTCGCAATGCGTCTGTAATTTGGGCGCCTGTTTTGATTTTGGATAAACGGGTAGACACACAAAAAGACACGAGCAAAGGGCGTATTTGCTCGATCTGACAGTTGGGAGGCTGTCTTGCCAACGCCTTGCCCCACTTTTGGGGCAGTGACGCCACAGCTTTGGGGCGGGGATTGCCACTGACGCGTTGCACAAGACCGCAGCAGGCCCTCCCTCGCCTGCCCAAAAGCCACCGCCATCTCCACTATGCAATGCAAAATGTTCACTACTGAGTATTTGCAGGGGGAAAACTTAGCAGGAAATTACTTTTTAATGAAAATAAATCCCACGGTCCTGCCGGTCAATCGTGAGACCGTCGACCGAATTCAGCACACAATGGTAGTTACGCGCACATCTCAACCTACACAAAACGTCTTCTTAGAAATTCACCTCTCGTTGTTAATTCGTGAAGGGTCTGTGTTTAAATAAACCGATCAATCCAGATCCAGTGTCCTTGGCTATCGCTTTTTGATCTGTGTGTTTACAAGAACTCCAACCCTTCTTCGGTTGTGACGTTTCTGTTTGTGGGAAACTTATGGTCCTCACACGCAGAAGGCGCCTCCAAAAAAGAGGCCATCGTTTTGTCGTACCACTAAGCATTGACGAAGAATCAGGTGGTATAGGTAGCTGCAACTAACTTCTCACGATTTCCCAATGTAATTTGTCAATTAGAGAAGAAAAATGCGAGCTTCGTAAGCCTTGCACTGGCAACTTGAGTGCCATAGAATTAGGTTTTCTTTGTCAATTCGAGGAGGAACAGGGTGGTGAGACACCTTATCCAATTGGAGGATGCGTACCATTCACTGGGAATGGGGAATTCCAAAGAGACGACTGGAGGACCAAAGTGGTTTTGCATTTGGATTAGGTGTGACTTGGAGTGTAGGAGTTATGTACACACTGGTGGGTTGGACGAAAGGATCCTAGTACTATTAACAGCTACCTGATGTCATCATAAAGATTATTAACAGAAATTCACCCCTTCATGCTTTACCATCGTTCAGTAATTGTGTAACCGAATCAAACTGTTCTTGGATTCAAATGTCAGCTATGCGTTCCCAGAGTATCTGCAATTAACTTTTGAAGAGTAAAACTACGGTGATAAATTGCGTGGCATGCTTCAGTCACCGAAATTTTAAGGTGCGATGATGCAGCAAGTAGGTGGACGCTTCAAGTATTGTGGAATGACGTTGTAATTCTTAGAAGAGCGTGCTGGTCATCCGATGGGAGAATGCATTCCAGCCCAGACATGAGCAGTGACCAAAACCGCCTGTATGAATGGACCGAAATTCGACGATCACCAGAATTTTATTTAATGTTTACTGACAGTTTACAAGATTCCATTAGTCATCTACTAGACAGGCAATGAGAATTTCCCCTAGAAACTAAAGAGAGAACAGCGTCTGATAATCGTTCCAGTCATTGTAGACATTTGTGCTATAAATGGAATAGGTCCTGGCGGATAATACATGGTAAAATTCGAAGAACGTGGTTGGAATTTTTGCTCTTCACCTTCATGACTTGGAGGATGAAAAAACGAAACAAAAAGTTTAACGAGAAATACGAGGTCTGTTTTATGAAGCGATCTATTAAGTTGAAATCAGTGTTGCACATTTGGCAGCTTTAGTTTAGATCAGACACTATTTGATAGGGTGATACTTTCGAACCCTTAATGTCATCGCGCATTGCTGCTCGGGTCTGCCCCAGGGAAGGATTGACCACCACAGTCCCCCAAACCTTTTTTTTATCTAATGTCATGCTGGCCAAAAAGTGAAAAATTGACAGTTTTCAACCTGCCTGTCACATGATTTGGCGCCATGGGATGTCATAATCTGATGACGTGTGTCACGTATCTGTGGCCTCGGGCTCAACTAAGTAAATCGGGGCGTCTCATTTACGTGATGCCAATAGCGAGCATGTGGTGTCAAAAAGGAGCCATTCCATAAGAAGGCAGAACTTGTTCAGTAGTGGCACAATGCGGAGTCTGCCATCATACAAACAAACGGTCATGTTCTGCACTAGTGCAAACGGTACATCTCCCAAGGTAGGGATTCAAAAATTACTCCTTTTCAACTACGCGATCAACTATGATGCTAATTAACTGAACCAGAGGTCGTTCTTTCAGTATTCTTACAAAGTAAAGTGGTAATAAGAACTAAGTTATTACAACGTTATGTTGAATTTTGTAAAATACTAGTTCAATTCATTTGCAAAAGGAAACTCCTGGTAGTCAGTGAGGGAGCAAAGTTACAGTGGAGTGAAAGTGCAGAAAAGGGGGATTACAATCCCTGTGCTCAAGGCGGGTAGTAGGGCGGCTGAAAAACTAAAAACGACCCATGGATGAAATTATCATTCTCCTCTCAGTTTCTTTAGCTCAAAGGTTAATGCTACTGGGTGTTAATTTTGGTTAAATTTTAACATTTTAAAGGCCTAGTCTTGCTAAAAAACTTTAGATTGGGGAGGGGCCTAGATACAGCATCATTATGGAAGGAGAGATTAGTGGCATGGGCGGCACGGCAGCACACCTTACCACCAGGCCAAAGACGAATCGTAAAGGCTGGTAAGCCGCGCAAAGTCAAAAATAAAAAGTCAAATAACTACTTCCTCCAATTTCAGCGCTTAAAGCATACCAAATTCTGAGCACTGCTTCAAGTTTTACATTAATCTGGTGTTCTTTTCGCAAATGGGAGCATTTAATTCCATCTCAATTGTCGAAGAAGAGAAGGCAGGAAAAACGTTTGTCTAACAAAGAAAAAAAACAAATAACCAAGGAAACAGAAAAACTGCTTCAAGGTCAGAGCACTATTTGGTGTTCAAACACACTGACGAGCCTCGCCTCATTAGCCGTTCTGGGACGAATGGCATAGGGTATGTAGGGAATAGTAACACGTTTGAAACATTTTAATAAGTTGGTTCGAGCAGTTTTAAAAAAATTGATCTGCAGAGATTCAACAGGCTCCAACACACCTCAACTACTTCTTCTGCCTTGTGGGCTGCAAGTGTTTACAAAATACAGGGTACACTGAGTTTTTAACGAGTAAAACAACCACTTAGTATAAACATTGGAGCTCAACAGCTTAAGAATTTATCCCAGTTCGAACAACTACGTAATTCTAATCTCATTTTGGAGAAACATCTCTCTTTGAGGCCACAAAACATACTAAAGCAGTGCTGGGAGTTCCTTCGCTCTTGTTGCTGCAAGTATTTACAACATTCTACTGTCGGTAAGTCCTAAAATCCTTATTCAAAAGTCTATCATGGTTGCATGACGTAGTCGGTAGACATCTGAAAATGCATTTGAGCAGTGTGATCTACACCAAATCACTTGCCCTGTGGTTCAACCCAGTGATCGAATGCACACACCTTGGTTTTCTTGGTCATGCTTTTCCTAAGAAGTAATGCCTTGGGAACCGCTTAAAGCCTAAGGCACTTCGTCCACACAACGGCAAAATCGCCACTGGGTAGGGAAGCATGCCATTCACATTGTGTGCGCGCGTGCGACCAGCAAGTCGACTATCCAATTAATTGGTCAGCCTTGGTGAAGCGACTGTGTGTGTCATTGGCCAGCTTCGGCCAATCAGCAGACGACTTTGGGAAGTGGAAGCATCGACTGGCGCTACTTGCGTCACAGCGATTCATCACGAGTTGCTTCCAACTTACCTCACGGTCTTGTATTGTTGTAAAAGCGGCGTGTGCCGGTTTGCCTGATCGGAGTACCTGTGCATCGTTGGAATAACAATGGCAAAGGTGAATGACGATGTCGACAAAGAAAACGATCCTAGTTCGTCGTCGTTGATGGGAAAGAGCTTGCCTAATTTGGAAAGTGGCACCAAGGCCGAGAGTAATGTGAGTCTCTCCCCCTTTTCTCACTTTTATGCAACTTCATTTACATATAATCGCCACTCCTATCAGCACCAAGGATGTATTGAATAGGATACTAAATTTATGCTACTTCAGCCAAGTCTTAGAGTTACTCCAATAAATGCCAATCCAGCTTGATCAACAGCGTTGGTGGAGTTCTTCGAAATATTGCAATCATGAACTCCCAAGTGTTTTTACTTTTCAATTTCAGCTCATCATTGTTAAGATATTGAAAATTTGGCAACTAACGATCCACACGTGTAGTCAACACCACTGTAGTTTGTGCTCGTTTACCGAGCTTAACGTGACTTGCGGTCCTGCTATTTGGGATTTTTCAAACAGTTAGAATTTTGACCAGGTGCTGCGATATTTCTTTTCGTGGATTTTGCATAATTCATGGACAAGGGGGTTGTTTTTCAATGTTCCGGGATTTTCCCCTCAGTTCTTATATTTCCCTTAGTTTTAAAGCAAGAATTTAAGCCTAACTTTCCTCTCCTTAGTTTGAATGGGTGGTACGAGGGAGCAATAAAAATAGCCTTCTTTTAAGCCTTTTGTGGTTAGCGAATAGGAATTCCTGTAAATCTCAGCTGCCTTTTTTGACTGTCATTTAAACGAGATCTGAGAAAGTAATGTACCAGCGGGAAACTCAACTCTCAGGGCCCAATGGTAGATAGTAATGGAAACGGCACGATCGGAACGACCAGCGTTGAATATCGATTTCCTATTAATTTTGCACCCTAGCTACCGGTTTGTCCTTGTTTAACCTCTTACAGAGTAGATTAGTCTTTCAAAGTCTTCTGCGATTGTAAGAATTACGCCTTACCAATCCCTTCGTTTGCGTTTTGCATACCCTTCGAGATAACGTTAAGCTAGCAAATTCTTGTAAGACAATAGTTTCACCAACTGTGTTAATCTCAACATTGTAAAGCACTCCGAGGGTGTTGGACTACAGTCTGAGCTGAAAAACTGAACTTAAAAGACCATTTTAAACACAGAATTCCCTTAAAATGCCGTAGGCGATCCGAAATAGGGCCCCCATTTTCGCATTTATATGGTTAGACCCATTTATTTTTTTTCCAGATAAGAAAATGTGTTAAGTAAATGCCACCAAACAAACGTTCTACTCTTCCATGGGATCTGACTGTGTATTTCGCGGGAATTATCGATGGCTTTCTCGTCCTTGTATATTGAGCCATATCAGCATTATGACACACATCACCTCTGAAAAGCATTAAAACCAGAACAACAAACCTAAGGCGATTTTGAGTATGGAGGCGCATAATTATCCAGCATCTCACAGATATTTCCTAGTACCATTTCCAGGAACAACTGAATATTCTTCATTGATTATTATTGGTCCGTTCATTTGGGATTTGGATGGGGATTTTCTTAATGAGATGTATCGCAAGCAAGCAGTTTTAGACGGAGGTTTGTTTTCGTTTGATCAACACGTGTTAATGTTGTGAGCTTCCCGGACACAGTTGAAACCGAAGTGCCCACTATTAATCAAACGAAACATCATCCTTTATCGATACGGGAAGCCTGACACCATATGCATTTTGATGTGAATATCAGAAGGTAGCAATCGGAGGATTCTGTCAGATCATAAAAACGACTTCGGTTTTCACAAAGAACCGAGAGATGGGACATCTTCCTATCAGTTGCTCTTTCGTTCATCACCATTTCAACCCTTAATCGTTTGTTCAATGCTAGATTGTTCAAGGTTCATGAGGGGAACTTGTTGTTGATAACACTGAGATTGTATACCATAAGTTTTACCCACAGAATGCTCCTCCTTTTCGCCAGCTTTCTTAAAGCCGAGTCGATGCATATCTAAATATGAGAGTGAGAGTATTTCCTTAAAATTCTAGCACTTAACCACGTCAACTTGTGATTTCGAGATCCGGTTGTCGTTGTCGTTGTCGTCTTCGTAGACGTGGGTGGTGATGGGGAGTTACGTGTGACTGGTGATGCATTGGGGTGTGTTGGGTTTGTGGTGCCGAGATGTTGTGGTAGTGATTGAGGAGCGTGATGATGGATACTTGGTTTTCAGTTACGCCAAGCAGGAAGGGAGGGGCAGTGGTGGAAGGTGGGGAGATGGATGCTACCTGGGTGCAGGTGTGTAGACTACGTCTGCTGCGTGTGTATGTCTGAGGGAGTTATCCAGTGAGAACTTCCTGCTGGAGGCTAGAGAGTGACCACAGTTGAGAGCAGTGTACCCGATGTTGTGCTGGAGAAGTGGGATGTGCCAAAGGAGGTGTGAGTTTGAGAGACAGAGAGAAGCGGTTGATTGGTGAGTGGGAAGAATGTGGTATGCATGAAGGGGAGGATATGGGGCCTCATACTGTTGAAAAGGTGGTTTGTGGGAGGATTTTAGTGGAGTCTGATAGAGGGGAGATACTACCTTACTTCACTCTTCACATTCTGCATGACGTCTTGATGGTAATTCTCCGAGCTTAAAGTGATAGCGCATGCCTCTCTTGGGGAATCACACGAGGCATGACGTTTTGTGGTGTTTTACTGTGTCATGGTGGAATTCTCAACCTTGTTTTACGTCGAAAATAATAAATTGGTTTTCATGGTATGCATCTTAGTAAATGTGCCATTTTACGAAGCTTGCAGCAGTTATTTACCATTTGGTAACAACCTATATGATCGTTTGAGTTTCCCTTATGTTCACTTTGATGACCTAAGCTTGAACCGGACACTGCTGCAGGCAAAAATTATTGTTGATATGGAAATAAGACCATGAACTTTCAGTTATCTTGGTATAAAAAATGCATGCAAGCATTGGGTTACCCTGTACTTTCCCCACACAAGTCCATTGAGCGGTTTCTGGAATCTTGTATTCAAAGTTATGACAATGAACGACATTTTTCGGGTTCTTACTCTCCTCTAAGAACCGCAGACAAAGTAGTTTTCAATACCTGATGTTTTGCTTCACTCTCCTTCTAAAGGTTGATGGTGATGCCGTGATGCACGTCACGTATCAACAGCCGCAGCCTATCGATCGAGCAACTTGGGGCGGCAAAATCGAGTTTGTCCTCTCCTGTATCAGCTATGCTGTCGGACTGGGGAATGTCTGGCGATTCCCCTACCTCTGTCACAAGAACGGTGGTGGTAAGTACTCTCTCCTTTGAGTAATGAACCGTATTCACAATTCTAATTTTAAAAGGCGAAATTTAAGCAATGGTTAGAGATGAATGAACTAAAACTCATAGCTATGTTCACGACATTTCCTACATCAGGTATCTTGTCCATTGTGACGGTGCATATTTGAGCAGGCCTTTGTCTATCCTTGACCTTAAAATGAACCTTGAGCATGTGAGTAGCGTGAAAGGGGATTGAAATCTCCTACATCGTTGATTTACATCCCCTCACTCCTTTTAGGTGCCTTTCTTTTACCCTATGTGGTGATGCTGACTCTTGTGGGTCTACCGCTCTTCTTCCTCGAATTCGCTTTCGGACAATTCGCCAGTTTGGGTCCCATCTCCATATGGAATGTCAGTCCGCTCTTCAAAGGTTGGATCTGTGATCTATCATATCATAGATCAAATTGGATGTTTTTTAATGCATGATCTTGCTTGAAGTAGCCTCCGAACCACTAGAAATAAGCATTTTATCTGAGAGACTCATGTCAGATGTATTAATTTGGCATTTTTCGGTGGCTCTCCGCAAGGTCTACAAGGTCAGTTTTAATACTATTTGCACCTTGCCGTTATAAGGTGCGGGAGTCCACAAGTACTTTTGGTATGGCCGCACACGGGGGCCGAGAAATTTGTACCACAGACAATTCTGTTAGGATCCATTCCCCATCACTGCAACCGATTGGCGCGCAGTTAAATATCCACTTGAACCATTACCATCCAAATGCATATTTATTGTGTTAAAATGCATTCCTTACATTAAATCCGAACAAGTTAGCATATCTCCTAGACACGTTGTCATCAGATGATAAGTACTCGGATAAACGGGCGTTTTCCACGGGGATTATATTTCGCTACAAGTGGTTGTTTTACTTGAAAAATCCTCATTTGGCAGCTCGGGTAATTAGCAGGTCATTACTTTACCGCTTAGCGCATTCGGTAGTCATTCTGGCCAAGGTTGAAACAGTTTTCCGCTGGCATTTAATCTCAGTGTAATTGGGTTCTCATGAAACCGATACCTGTGCTATCAAACGCTTTCAAATGCTGCGATTTTTTAAAAGAATCCTCTTTTGGCTGCGAACTTGCTACTAAAATGGAGGATTGAACTCAAAGGCAAAGTCTTCAAACTTCCAACCTACATGAGTACGGAGGAATTTAGTCAGAAGTGATATGTGATATCCAAAGATACATATCCTACGGACTCTGCGTACTTTCGCCAGGTGTACCAGAGGGGAATAAGGCATGGTTTAAGACGAAGCAATTGGAGTGTTCCTTTGCCGTTAACTACGGTTAATGTGCTGCTTATTTGTCAAAACTCATTCCCGAATCTCTCCATGGCTTGTAATCCAAAAGGTCCTCGTTATTTTGACGAAAGAGAAATAAAGTTATTTATAGACCATATAATGAGTCTTCCCGTTAGTCCTAATTCACATTCGGTTTGGTTTTATCTAACCACACAATCTCTTGCACAAGCTTCCGTGGTTGGTTAGATTATTGGATGGTAAAAGAGGTTGAAGATTCCGATTCTTTCGCATTCTAAGCATGTGAACATTTAATATAATTTCAACTAATTTATGTTGTAAGTGGATTCGATCAAAGTATTCAGCGGTAAAAAACCACGAATACACAGTGTTCTCTTGAACAGGGAGTGAAGGATTGAGTGTATTTGTGCTTGTATTGCACTACAGGTATTGGCTATGCAATGGTTGCGGGCTCGTGGTTACTATCCCTCTACTACAACGTGATTGTGGCGCAGAGTCTGCTCTACCTCTTCTACAGCTTCAACAGTGTACTCCCTTGGACGTACTGTAATAATGCGTGGAATGACAACACTACTTGCATTGACTTCACACGCAACCACACCGAACTCTTCAGTAAGTCCACTTTCTGGGCCATTAGACATTACCCTCCTGTTTCTTTGTCGTGACTCACCCATCTGCCTTTCCACCTTAACAGTCAGTAGGATTGGGGGGATTACTGACATCGTGGCTACCAGGACTGTCACTTGTCCCTCCATTATCGCTAACAGTATGACAGATATTCACTTATATCGCTTCAAAAGATACATAGGAAGACGAATAACTATTCTCTTGGAAAGCATCAAGTATAAGTGAGGAACAGTTAATATGATGCAGACTGAATTGATGAGGAAATACGCGAATTAGATGGAGATAAGGCAAGGTAGCACTTTAAGCGTGATTCATTCGCATTTAGTCATATCTATTTTCCCACCCCGGATTTTAGATTCAAGCATTCCCTCGAACATAACGTTCACCTCTCCTGCTGAGGACTTTTACTAGTGAGTTTTGTTCCATGTCGACCTTAAGTGTCCAAAATGCTCAACTTCGTACATGCTTAATTTGACACCATTTCTCAAATGATGCCAATAATTTAAAATCCGGAGATAAAAATGGTACCAGCAACAACAAACGCCGTGGCCTTCGGACAACCCATTCAAGAACAAGTAGTGAGTGGAAAGGGAACTCCTTTAGATGACAATCTCGGTTGGTAGAGAAAAATAAACCAATACGTTCATTACCTTGCTTTCTTAAGAGATGAACTTTTTTGATATTTTGACTGCACGTAGCCAGACTTCATTGAAATGGAATTTTTAACTTTTTGTGCGCTTCTAAACCATAGATATATTTGACAATCACTGGGCTCGTAGAATAAGGTAGGAATAACGTTACGTGTGTCTGATGGTCTCGTATCTACTACAACAGGCTGAATTGAGCGGTTTATTTGCCTCATTCATGTTTGTCGATCTCTTTTTGCCTACCACCTCCATCTGTTTCTGATGCTCTCGAACTGTGAAAGTCACTCATCCGACTTAATCAGGAGGCAAGTACACTTCGTATACTGTGGTGCATAATGATTTTTATGACTCACATGATAGAAGGATGGAGTACATTTCATACATGAACCCTTTACAAGACCAAGTTTCCAATGCTTGGATGCTTTGCTTCAAGAGAGCTATACCAATTTGAGATAAGACATTTTGCTAAGTTCTGTCACTCCCATATCAGGCAGAACGCAAACAAGGGTGGTGATTTACGTTTTCTGTGTAACTCATGGGAGTAATGGGACAATGGCGTAAAAAATAATGCACCTTAATGTAAACTTTACCAAAATTGTATATGCACAACGATGAGTTTTTCAATATTTCCAATTATCTCGTTAAACAATTCGTGCGTAAATCCACTTCCGACTGCTTCCCACCATTTGTAGATGTTAAGCGATTTGAAGCCTTCCATGTGAGCCCAAGTATAACAGCTCGAAATACTCGAAAAAGCGCTCCCTTTTGTCACATAGACTTCCTGTCGCATACTGCAGAATTGGTGTCAATTAGAGTTATTTGATACAATCGAATACAAGGAACTATTACTGCTACATAAAATCCGGTATGTACAGGTCACGATTTTACCTATCCACGCTGTTTTACATGGAATGTTTTTTTTAAGCGCCAAAATTATCATTTCAGCTTCAACTGACGCGCTCTAAAGGAAACCATAAATTATCTATCCATTGGGTCCTCATGATTTACATTACAGTATAATTATTAGTTGTATGGCTTTGTTTCCAAAGAGATACCCCATTTGTGATCGCTTTATTTCCGATCATGGAAGAGGGCGTAAGGAGTGTTATACTGTTTCCTTTAATTTTATGCTCTAAATAAGCAGGTAGTTGTACTTGTGCTGTGTGATCTGCATTTATCGGTGGATCCGAATGTTACGCCATGTTGCATCAGCTCTCGAGGTAAAGTGGACGATCGCTTGACTAAGCGTTTAAGTAGCTCAATTTTCTGTGCTAATGCGACATTCGCCAACTTGGAGTTCTATGAAGGCCGCACAGTTCGTTGAGCGATTATTTATGAGCACATTTAGCACCATTTGGCTCTACTTTTTGGATAATGCAAGTGATCTGCGAGCAATTTTTCAAGTAATTGAACCTCTGCATATTGTCCTGTATCCACAGGAATCACGAAATTATGACTCCCAAGTAGATTGTAGGCTCTCAAACGAGTGGATGTGGTCGCCACATTGCATTGAGCACGTCACGTGTTTGAGATTTCGGGAAAACAAATTATGATTAACTAATAATGCAGTTTGTGCTGCTACTTTGGTTCCGGAATTTTCTTCATACCTGTATGGAATCTGCTTCCCTGCGCTACGGTTTAACATGGGGAATGACTGGATTTATGAGGACCCATCTTTAGATCATCAACTTATTCCGTCAACTTGCGTTGCAGCTGAGTCACATACACAAACACACACAGACAAACACTTGACAAGTTCTTGAATCCACTGTCCACCTGTGTTTTTTCCAGTAATCACATACTCCAGAAGTCAAGTGGTCTCGAGGATATGGGCTTGCCCTCGTGGCAGATGTCGCTAGTGCTACTTCTTGCCTGGATCATCACCGCGCTGGTCCTCATCAAGGGTGTTCAGTCCCTAGGCAAGGTAATGCCTCTCGTTTTCACTTCATATCCCATCATGGTTACTGGGTTCCTAAATCTCTGATATGGGAACCAGTCTCAATATTACCCGAATTCTCGATTCTGCAGGTGTTCTCCATCATTTACGATGCGGATTATTTTACATTCTGATTTAATTTCATAATTATATAGACATTTGAAGGGGAATCCCACCTCCTGCTGATGTAATAGGCGTTTGAATTGCCATTTAGTTAAAAACGCAATACACGGGCGTTTAGTTTGTACAATCATACCAACAAGAGTAGATTTCTAAGTTCATCCATTTGCCCAAAATGCATTTCATGTTTTTTTTTGTGCATCATAGAGGGCATAAAAAAATGTGGAACGAACATGCATCGAAGTTGGAATTACTTAATTTCATGGGAGGTTGACTTCCAGCTCATTCATTTCATAAGGATTTCATACCAAAGTGAAGTAAGAAATTTTCTAAAGCAGCAAATTAATGTAAGACAATTGCCCATTTTGCTAAATGCTGTGCATGTGTCATCAGTTTTTGGTATGTTCGGTGCACATGGGTCTGACAGAAAGTAAGCTTAGTACCAGCCGTAAATGTCATCTTCCTCTGTGTGCGGCATTTATTTGTATGCCAGTTACTCAAACGATTGTTCCTTCTCAACATAAAAGTAGCATTTTTTCTCTTTATATGTCTTGAAGGTAGCATTTAAAGCAATTTCTCCCCTCCCCTCCACTCTCATTACAACACAGAGAAATGTTGTTGCGTAAGTGCTTCTCCATCAGGTATATATATCATCGAAGTTGGTTAGATCCATCCACTTATACCTTTAGAATAGCTACGATCTTGTGATGCTGAGGTGAACAACAATAATAAGTCTCGTTTCCAAAAACAAAAAAGATTATTTTTTGCCTCCAAATGGTAACTCGGTCGGGTGTTAATATAATAATTTCAGACTAGAAGATTCTTTGTTACGGCTCCAGCTTGCAAAACTTTTCCACATTCAGAGAAAAAGAAAGTGTGTAAGAGACATCCTAGCTAAAAATGCCATTACAATGAAAGCGTCTTACCCATGCATGGCTGCAAAGAGTTGCATTAACACTTCCAACCGACCATGCAGGGTTTGCTCGGCAGTTAAGTTTTGGCAGGTAAAAGGCATTTATTCGAAATAACTAATGCAAATAACGCAAGCGCTGATTCTTTCTTCCCAAAAACTGTTTCTTAAACGCTGCCTTCCAACTGCTTTAATAGAAATC
>MIEF01008398.1:0-98877 GCA_001870725.1 Taenia solium
GGTTTCGGTCACCTGGGTGGCCATATTGTGCCAGCCGGTTGGCTGGCCTCCGGGCGATACCAACAGCCCCCAAGCCCTCTGCTTCTAGAATATACATTCCGCCCTAGTGCTATACCTTCTTCTACCTTAAAGGAGGTCTAGGGACGCTACATTAATAAGTATCGAACCAGTTTTGAAGTTATAACATTTCACTGAAGTCGATTTTGGGGCATGAAAGTCACATCTTTTGATAAAAATCAAGGCAGTCCAAGCATGATTGGACCGAATGATCCGATTTATGCCTACACTATGGAAAACTAGTACAAAACAGAGCAAATTTGGAGATAAATTTCAAAAATAGCCACTGAATATCATTTGCCACTCAAAAAAGCCAAATTTACGTGTGACTTTAGAAAGCTAGATGCCAAACTGACTGCTGTAATAGAAAAGGTACTACAAATTTTTCTTGTGCGTTTGTTTTAATCGACTGTCGAGTTTTGCGCTCACTTCTACTTTGGCGTGCTTTGTACGATGGCTGAGCAGGTTCTCCTTTATTCTCGTTATATTCCTTTGTAGATTGAGCGTGCTTATCAAAAGCAGAAACTCTTAGGCAAGAAAGGGTCACGTTATTACAAATCCATCGGTCTGGGCTATAAGACTCCCAAAGAGGCTATCTTCGGCACCTATATCGACAAGAAATGCCCCTTTACAAGCGATGTCACCATTCGCGGTCGTATCCTCACTGGAACCGTTCGTAAGATGAAGATGAATCGTACTATTGTGATACGTCGTGATTACATGAAGTATGTCAGGAAATACAAGCGTTTTGAGAAGCGACACAAGAATATGTCTGTTCACATGTCCCCGTGCTTCCGCGACGTCCAAGTAGGCGATACCGTCACTTGTGGTGAATGCAGGCCCCTCAGTAAGACTGTGAGCTACAATGTCATCAAAGTGTCGAAGGCGAGTGGTTACAAGTCGAAGAAGGGATTTAATAAATTCTGATTCGACGTGTTAATAAATCACGTTCCTCGTATCGTTGCTCTTCTTTGCAACCACCGGCTAAAACTTTGCCCATTGCCTGGCAATTTTCGTGCTGTGCCAATATCCATAGTTTGGTGGCAGTTTTAAAAGTAACTAACGGCACTCAATTTTGATTATTTGCTCCCATGTAAGGCCATCAGGGTTGAAAGTGTTGTGTTTATTTATTGCGTACTTGGCGATGTGGTTCACTGGTATCTCCACTTCGAATCTCGCTAAATTCGGGTGGTTTTGTCTGTTGGTCAATCTTGTTCTTGGGGATGGCTTAGTTTAGTCTGGATAGTTTTCGGGGTCGTCTGGTGTGGGCGGTACTAGATGGGTTTTGGTCTGGGCTAGGCGCTTGGGAAAGTCATTTAGTTTGTGGGACTTCCTGTTACCATTTTTAGGCAAACGGGGTGGCATTGCGGTGGTGTCCGGGGGCGCTGGGGGCAGTTGTCACTCGGCCCTCTGAAACGGACTGGCAGCCTTGACTCGCGTTGTCATGCAAGCCAGGTAGAGAATGACGTGCAGGTGATCATCGGTGGTGAGAATGTGGAGTAGTCTGTGGTCTGTACTTCGAAAGCGTTGGCGTTGCCTTCCTTGGCCGATAATTGGGTGGGGGTTAGTGGGCACGACACACTAATGGCTGCAACATCCAGCTCAGGTTCTCCATGCGGCCATCCAGACTCTAGACGCCTTGAACGCTTTACAGCGATGACAACGAAAACAGTCTACCTTCAGCCGGGCCCTGGTCTGATAGATGGAACGAGGATGGGATTGGAATTGTTCAAGCAGTAGCGAACTCTTCGGTGTCGGAATTCTCACATGGTGTGCAGTGCCGCACGTATCTCGCAAAGTTATAGCCCCGGCGTTGTGCCCCCCAGGCCGCTGGCCCGGCTTAAACCCACGGTGAACGAAGCTCCACCCTGTCAATGTCAATCGGACCGTCAGAGGACCACGCAATCGGCCACTTCGACACTGCCACCATCCGAAGTGACCCCCGAGTGCCGCCTCCTTCCCAAACCAGTAAACAGCTTCAACCGTCTCGAACTGAGGTGATAACCTCAGTAGAGCTTTGCAGTGAACCACAACCAAACTCAACCCCTGGCCGTGTCCCTGAGGCCAAAACGGCCCAAGGTGCTAGGTCTCAGTGCACTCTCTCCAGGTGAATTCGGGGCTTCCCTCACGGCCGTCCCACGATGCTACCTTGGATCCACAAAACTTACACTTACTTCTTACAAGAATTTATCTCATTTAATCAAACATTAACAGTATAGTCTATTAGTATGAAAACAGATGGGAAGGGAGAAGCCACATTAGATCAGTTCAGCGAGAAATTACGACAGGTCTCCAGCATTAACTGGTCGATTAGTCTCTCCTCACCGTCATTATTGTTGTCATTGTTCACGCGGCGAGAGGCGCCTCTATCCAGTGAGGTGGCGGTAGCCGTGGCTTCGAATCGGCGGTGGTGGACGGTAGTAGTGACGTTAGTAGGGAGGCGCATTCCAAAACCGGCAGAGGCGGCGGCGTTTTGACCCGAGAGCGGACAGTAGCGTATGGTGTGTGCGTAGTCCCCTGTAGCCGAACACAGCGGACAAACGAATCGACGCAACACCGGGCAGACGACGCGACCCGCCCTATCCTTGACCTGTCACGGAGAAAACCAGAACTACCACATGCAACAGGGAACCCGGACGCATTGCCATATTGGACGCACTCTGTGGCACCTCGTAATCCTGCGGCAGAATTGCCATGAGTGGCGTAGGCTATACTGGTGAGGGTCTGCGCCAATTTACTTTTATACGCATGACTAATGGTGAGCTAATTAATGGAACCTTTCCTAATACATAATCAAAGTGACGCCGACAAGCCACGAAGAATCACCTTGTGGCTAGTGTACATCTCAAAGGTCTCGTTGTTGTTCCGACAGAAGACGCAGAGATCCATGTTCGCCTCGCCAAGATGACGAATTAGGAGAACTAACTGACCGAGGAAGTTGACCAGGCGACATAGCAGAGGATTAGCCATGGGAATCCCTTGTTCGTAGTAGCTTTTTATCCTGCAAAAAAAAATAAGTAGGGCGCTCATGAAAGCACGAGGACACTGATCGCGCCGATATCCCGCACCCGGAACCTCAGAACCTCTGCGTCCAGCAGAATCCGCCACCTTGCAAGATGGATGCTCTTCCCTATCTAAAGCCCCACGAGTTACTGAGCCCCCTAGCAAAACTAGTCTAAAAAAGCGAAGTGCACTGAGCACTCTTTAAAAAAGGAAGACGCTGACGACGCAGGCCCCAGCCGTAAAGGGGCAAAGTCCACTCGCCACCCACTCTCAAGACAAACCCAGTCACAGAGACAGAATGAGCGAGAGCGATTGGACCAGGCGCCAAGAGCGAAAACCACAAGATTGACGTCGGCAGGCCAGACTCATTCCTCCCTCGACATCAAAGATGCACGGTAAGTCCACGGAAGACCATAACTTGGAAGGCCAGAAGGTAGCCCAACACAGCCGGACTGCAGACGAGAGCTATCGAAACCGCAATTGTCGTTCAGATCCACTTAACTGACGCTACCTGCCCGTCGGGGAAGTGACAAGAGCTTTGTGCTGAACTTATTTCGTGTGGGGGCATAATCGCGCATTGGAGTGTGAGTTCGACCAAGAGACGGGCCTTATTCACTAAAGTGGCCACTACGTGCTAGTCAGCACATTTTTGGCATAGATAAAGGGTCCGCACCCACACGGCTGATAGTGTTGCAGGATGATGCGGAGGGAGAAACCGAGCAGATAATCGACCCAAATCCAAGGCAATTTGCATGATCCTTTGTCCCCTTGTTTTTTTGCACCCTCTCCCCACTCTTCCTTTAGCGAAAACTTCGGTACCACTTCTGGATTCGGGGCATCGGCTCGGGGATTGAGACATTCGACCTCGTGACCAACCGCAAACTCGGTATCGCCATCCTCATCTGCAATAAAACCTAACAGCCCAAAAGCAAGGGCACCCACTATCATCACGGTGACGCCACTCCCCTCGCGCCGTGGCGAAAATCGGCTTCCAAAAACTCGTTGGCCGACACTCAGTGCATCTCAAAGCCAACCAGGCAAGCTGCCCCTCTGAGTTGCCCCCTTAAGTCCGGCTAATAACTGAGACAACGCTGAAAATCGATGAGTCGGGACACTTTTTCAACATCGATTAAATGTCAGGGGGGTAGAAACGATAGTCTAGACGGATCACATGCCCGTCCAGAGATGAGGGGGTGATAAAACCGAAACGAGGGCAGAACAGCAGCCCTCCGTACCGAAATTTAGTAGGGATACCCTTTCTCCAACTTGCGTTAAAATATGGCCTGATCCAGACGAGCTGAATGAAATCCTGGGAGCCAGTATTTCCCTTTGATGAAGTACCAACCAAGAGAGTAGAACAAACATTCCGACTCAGAATGCTTTGATAAACTGTAGCTAAGGTCAGGATTTCGGTGGAATTAAAATATGCAATCGCTACGACTCACCATCTCTCTGAGTCACTACTAGAGGAAACCATGAAAAAGCGATTCTTTAGTGGGCTTACACCTCCAAAAACAACGGCGTTCAAAAACAGCACCCGATTAACACTGACGCACCTATAGCGCGGTGGGACCAGTGACAAGCTCCTGCCAAGCAATCTACCATTCATATCGCTACCAGATAAAGCAGGTTAATGAAACTCGACACGCCAGGGATAAAAGATAACAACACGCCCATTATCTCCTTACTGACAGCCATGAAGAAAAATCCCCGGCTCTCTAGATTAGCTGTCCCGTTTTGTCAATCAGATAGCGTTAAACAAAACGGTGAAGTTTGGGCGGTAGCACAAGCGCTGACAGGGACTGAGAAACAAGGTCGCTACAGCACCCATCGAACCCCGAACACAACTTCAAAGCAGTGGAAGGACCCGAGATAGGCAACTGCGCTCCGATCCTCGCTAACCATGCGACCGGAAGCTCAGCAATCCGAGTGTCTGCTTTTCCCGGCTAGCGATACTAGCCAATTCCACGGGTCGATTGCAACCCTCCAAACATCTTCAAACCTTGGGTCTAACTCTATGGCTGAGAATGAGTCGGTCTGCGGACACGATTGTGAGCAGATGTCATCCAGACAATAGGAAGCAGTCGCCAAAGCTCTAAGGCGAAAGCGCGAGAACAAACCGTAAGAACGTCTACAATTACAGACCAACTGATTTAGTGCTGGATGTTGGGTGGCTATTCAGCCACTCCCAGAAGGGCCACTTAACCTGAACACCAATTAAACGATACGACTTGAAGAAGAAAGCGAATCAGCGCAATTGAAGGTGATGCTTTACGCCATGTAACGCTGCGACTAGACGACCCTTCCAACTACATAGAATACCAGAAAAAACTCACAGATCACGCCAGCGATTAATTTGTTCCACCGCGAGAGAGTAGCGCTCTCCGTGACCCTGATTCTCTAAAAGAAGCGAAGGATCTTACCATATGGGTCAAATGAGACCATTTTGACCGTTGGCCTAAGCTGGCCAAAGCTCAGGTCTCTGGACTACCTAAACATCATCATATGCGTACAGGTAAATCGCCAGACTACCACCTGTCTTCTAGCTTGAAGGGTAGAGCTACTCCTACGAGCGTGCAAATACCGTAAACCCCACACATGTCCGACTTGGTTATTTTGCAAGCCTGACACAAGCTGTTTTGCATGAAGTAGATGACTACCAGTGGGAAGTGTTAAAGCAGATTTACTTACGCTGAGAAAAAGCGTTCCCTAAGTGCCACAGGGCTTGAGACGCCCGATTGCTATCGGGGCTTACCGACTGAGAAGCCGGAAACGCGCCCCACAGGAGAGGACCGACGGGCATGACTCCCACGACGAATAAGGATGTACTCTGGGTCTCCACTTTAACCCAGGTACAATCAGCCAATAACGAAGCCCCTCCATAGGGTGCAATTGCGAGCCCATTCATGTGCGTGCGGAGTGGGCACATACGTCCGCACCGCAGCCGGTCTTATTGACCAATGACTAGGCAAATCGATAGGAGGGTGCAGGAGACTGTTGGGCTCTTGAGCCTACCGTCGCATCACAGAATGGTCTAGGATTCC
Source organism: Taenia solium (assembly GCA_001870725.1). NCBI lineage: Eukaryota > Metazoa > Platyhelminthes > Cestoda > Cyclophyllidea > Taeniidae > Taenia > Taenia solium. Next base: position 6,105 of record MIEF01008398.1, read on the forward strand.
TACGTTTAACGGGAGCCATACCCAAGCCCTTTTCTTGCATTTGTGCTTATTTTGTTCGCCTCAAAATACGCATTAAATGACAGGTGTTAGTTTTCGCGACAAGCTGGTGGCGGAGTCCTCATTTCAGGTGGTTTTAGCTGGTTGGAACACTTCCAACGGGATTTGGCTGGCTAACAGTGTCGGAAAATTTATCTGCTTTTTCTTATTTAGCTTACCTCGCTTCCTTCCACAAACGTTGGTGGTGTTCCTTGTTAGTTACACATGCATTTGAATTCCCATTACATCACTGTAGTAGCGAGATGTGGTGCACAGATAGGTAGGGGATGTGTCCAGCCGTTATTCGACAGAGCAGGAGAGACCTTGGAACCCAGGTGGCTCCAAGGCTTGGGTATTGAATTAGTTCAAAATTCACACACTAACTTGTGGCTTGTTCAACTAGAGGTGAGTAGGATTCCCAACCGTAAACGCCTGGGCGAAACCAGTACTGCTGTATGTTGCAGTTCTGCAACTAATTAATACTTAACAGTGCTGGAAGGCGTTTAGACAACATTTCGCTCCCCAGCGGCTCTCAAGAGCCGCTTTGCCAAATTTTTAAATTCGACATGCAACTGGGGTGCTGATCAGGGGGGGCGGATGCTTACAACTGTGCAGGCGGTTTGTCTTTCCTCCAAACGGTCCATTATCTCACATGTCGACACCACCGTTTGACTCCTCCATTGCAGTGTTTTCTTCAGTCACTACCTCCAATTTGTACCCAGACACAAAAACAACCGTTTCAGCAGAGAGGCACATTAATGGTCCAGACGATGTTTGCTGGAGTAGTAGGCGCTCATCACGTCGATCCACCTAGTCTGGGTGAATACCTGAGGTCTCGGCACGTGGATATCCGTGCCTGACCTCACGTTTTATAACGCACTACGGCTGTGATTTTTTTGCCAATTAGATTAATCTTAGCAGTGTATTGACGAGTCGTAAAAAAGTCCTCATATAAACACAGTGGAACTAGGCAAGGACCCAGAAAAATTGTAATGTTTCGACATTAATTTTATTGTGCGCTTAGCCACATGAGCTCTCAGCACCTATGGTTTTTTCTTCCACCCTAGTAGCCACCCCACAATGGTCATAATATCCCGACCTAACGTTAATAACAGCAATCCATCCTTCATAAGACCTCAGTGAAGACCAGAGTAACAAAAAGAAGTGTCGACTGCAGCTACTGTAAGAGTGCTTTTCCATACCAGATGGGTTTTTCCGCCAGAATTTCAAAAGTGGAATGAAAGATGTTCAAAGCTATTTTGAGTAAGAGCAATAATAAATGTTCAACATCCGTCAAAAAAGCCAAATACATACGATAGAGCAGACGGTATCGTAACTGATAGTCCGGTGGAGAACTTTATGACCGGATCCCCAGCACTTAAGGCCCATGTAAGTTATTGCTTAGCCAATATGGGAATAAAATAGAAAATTGACTCAAAACAGACTATCGTTTTTAAAATTGCAGGACAACCGAAACAAGCTTATTAGGGATGCCTGTATTCTAATCAAATTTTAGGTCAAGCATTTAATAATATGCCGTTTTTAAAGCATCGAGAAAGCTGTACTAAATGAAATTTCTGAAGAGATGATAACACAAAATGAAGCAATTTTTACCCCAGGGACCATGGTTCTTAAATAATTTTGGTAACCCTTGATTTATAATATAAACTTTGACTTCTGCATCTTTAATTATTTAATTAGGTTTGTTTGTATTCGGATCTGTAAGCGTAGATTTTTCGTATTAAATTGATAATCCAATAAGTGTAGGGCATTCATGATTGGTGTGTATCATCATGCTCTGGAGGCGTGTCCCGGTTTTCGGGACGAAGCACAATCGGTTACTCTTTGCGACGCACTCTGGATGTATTTGGGTACTAAAATATCCACGGTTGACTCCTTTAGCCTGAGTTAGATGATAAAGTACGCGCAACTATTGAAAATAGATGGGGTGATTTTGTTAGTCGTAGAAAAGCGACACCCACAAAAGCGGAAAGCACCGTAAGGAATCTGTTTGATTTGAGTTTGTGCAGAGTAAGATTTTTTACATATTGTCGATGTTTCCTTATCCGTCTGGAAGGTTGCATATGGGTCACCTTCGTGTATATACTGTGACTGACGTTCTTGTAAGGTACTATCAACTGCTCGGAAATCAAGTTATGTGTCCGATGGGATGGGATGCTTTTGGCCTTCCAGCGGAGAATGCGGCGATCGATCGCGATGTTCTACCTGATGAATGGACTTGCAAGTGCGTGGAGGTTAAATTAACTTGAGTGTTCTGCTTAATGCATTTGAACGTCCTTATTTTCTTGTAAGGAACATTCAGAATATGCGTAAGCAACTTAGGAATGACATGAAATTGTCGTTTGATTGGACGCGCGAAATTTCTACCTGCAATCCGAACTATTATCGATGGACTCAGTGGCTATTTATCAAGCTCTTCGAAGCCGGACTGGCATATAGGCGATTGGCCGAAGTGAACTGGGATCCTATTGACAAAACAGTTCTTGCGAATGAACTTGTTGATGCTGAAGGGAGATCCTGGCGTTCTGGAGCGCTAGTAGAAAAGCGAGTAATGCGCCAATGGTACTTTAGAACACTGGCGTACTCGGAGGCAAGTCAGGGTGGTGCATGCTTGTTTTAGAGCACTTCGCTTTTAAAAAGCTGGTCCCTATATAAGTAATCCAGCTAATATGGTTGCTTGCATGTGTCAAAGTGTTTTGTGCCCAAGCTGTTTAAACTTAAGTGAAAACTACCAACGTACTGTTTTCTAGTCACTGAAAGATGGTCTTGGAGAGATTAGGGGTCAACAATGGCGTGATGTTATCCGAATGCAAGAGGGTTGGATCGGCCCAAACGATGGCTTTGTTGTGGAATTCGACCTAGACTTTCATTCCACCGAGGAGGATCTCCAAGGTGAACGCCTGGCTGTTTTCACCAAGCATCCTGGCCTTGTGGCTGCCGGAGCCATTAGCTTCATCGCTGTGGGGCCGCAGAGCATATTTTGGAATGAACGGTTCCGATTTGTAAGGTCTCATTTTTGCGCAAAATATCTTTACAACAAATTAGACGCATTGAGTCATTCGGCTGGTTATTTCTTTGTTATAATGTTGGACATATTTGTTTTGTACAGCTGATTACCTATACTTTTTCAGTAAGTAGCAATATACTTACATTATAGCCCCAAAACCTACTCGAAGTTAATGGCTCTCGAAAGCTAGCTGTTGTGAGCTTATGCCCATCCCTGGGCAAACTCTCTGTTCAACCCGCCGCATCGTGCCATCCTTGGCCTGAGAAGCTCAACATTAGCGTTAAGCACCTCCTCACAGACACCTATATCCCACTTATATACGACCCAGAGCTGCGTTCCAGGGTTGAGTACGAAACAGCGGTTGAGTTAGGTGCGTTTTCAACTACTTGACTGAATAAGTTTGGCTTATTAATTTGACTGCATAGTATTTTTTTTGGCAACTAAAATTTTTGATGAGTTTGCCAATTTTTGTGACTGCTTCAGGCACACCTGATGTCTGCGACCGGCATAGGGAGTTGAGCCGCTTTCTTGATCTTCCGGCACCTGAATGCAAAATTGATGTTAATTGCCCTGCAGAAGCCGACATTGAGTTGCGAATCAGGATTAGGCAGAGTCCTCTGCCGGATGTGAGTTCAAATGTTCCCGGTGCTCTCTTCCTAATTGTTGGAGTCAAGTGCAAGGAGACAATATAGCAAAATGCTTGGGGTTTTCAAATTTAAAGTAGATGTTATTTGGTAACCTGGCGATGCAAATCAGATTTTGATTATTTAGTTACCTGTCCACTTTTAGACAATTGAATTACCACTCAACTCACTTTCTCACTGTCAAGAAATTAAGTTAACCGTCTTGCAATTCCCCGATCTACCTTTTGGATTAACTAGCCTCTTGTTTTATAATTGAAAAGAACGTTTGATTGTGATTGCAGTTTAATGGACTCAATTTGAAGGAGGCGACTGCTCTGGCCGTGAGCAAATTAAAAGTGAGGTTCTACTAGCCCCCTTTGTCCTTTACAAAATGACTAATTTAATTGAATTGCGTTTCCTGTGTATCACAGGGCTCCGAATACAGGCTTTATCGCTGCAGTCGGTATCGAAAGGATTGGTCGGTATCTAGGCAGCGCTATTGGGCCACGCCGATTCCCCTTATATACTGTCGAAATTGTGGGGTGAGTTAACACCTTCACTCGTTTTTCCTAGCCTCACATATTGGTTAAGGTTGTCACTGTCTTACCTTTTGAAAATTGGGAGATTTCTTGACTCGTCATCATTACTGAAAGATCATAAAATTGAAAAATTTATACGATCATAAGCATAGAGAATAAAGATAAAATTGAATAACCTCAATCAATTGTTTGTTAGTGCTCACAATGATTTCGCCACAAATTCAGTTTTAATATTTTCGAGTAGAACTCCTTAAACAATTTGAGGAAATCCCATGGATCACAATCCTTCATCAAGGGGCGGATTTTGTTAATAGGATCTCAATAAGGTTTTTGCACTTTGAGCTTTCAAATAGAGTAATCAAGGAGATGAAACCTTCAAAATGGATATCTTTGTTGCCGACAGGATGTGTACATCAGCGTTGTGGGGTACATGCTCGCCCCTGCCGGCTGTCTTGATGGGGTACGTAGGACAGGGATCTTCATCTTGCAGTAACTATTAGTACATTTTGGGTATGTCGCCGTGTCCTATTAACCAATCAAGAAAAACCGGACGAAAATGTTCAGGAATTAGGGAGGAAAAAGGGAACTCATAGACCGTTTAAACAGGAACCTAGTTCTGGCGTTTTGAACTTATTCAGCATGATGCTTTACAATGCTGGACAATCTTCTACATTATTTAGCCGATTATGACCGGTTTTTTCAAACTGTTCGGTTTTTGCAGAGAAGCAGTTGATTAATTCTACGCGTATTTTCTAGAACTGCGCATAACACTAACATCGTTATACCAAGATGTCATGCGTATCATTTGTTGTAAACATTTGGAGTATTGGTCAACTGAACGCTCTTAAAATGTTGGTATAACTATTTATTCGAAATAAGGTTGTGCTTGTCAGTGCAGCTACTTGCGGCCAACATACACTTATTTATGCACCTGATGGCATAATTACTTTACAACTTTAATTAGGCTAAAGTTTCTCTTCTACTCTTATTCGTGCTCCTGTCACATCTTGCATGCTTTGATTTAATAGTTAGGTGGCTCAATCAATGTAAAGCCCTTACAGTGCTGTGTATCGGTGCCGTCCGGCTTTGTTACTATGCCTCAATGAAACACGCCTCTCTCTCGCAGACGAATGCAGATATCTCTTGCCATCAGACAGTTATACGGTTGTCTGGTAAACCAAAATGTCACCGTTTGACACTTATCAACTGAATCACATTAGCACACATTTATCCATACGAAAGCGTATTTATGTATGGATCTGCGGGCCTGAGAATGAATTTTGACGAAATTATGTGATAAAAGATTTATGGTGTCCAATTGTTCACCCTACGATCTGCTTTTTCACGATCTTCGTGTTATGTACCCACTAGTCTCTTGTCTCGGTGATAGCATGATCTATGGTCATACACATTATACGTAACGGCTCAAGAAGCGCTCTCGAAGCAAACTGGTGGTTTTGATTGACTACAAAACCACACCGAGTTACCTCTTATTAGAAGTTTCCCTTGAGTCTGCAATGTGAGGCATTATCGAAATTGCAGTGGTTCACAGCTTTCAAAGCGTTGAGTCCTTTTCAGACTGTTCCAGTGCCGGAGGAGGACCTACCAGTCGAATTGCCCCCTTTAAAAGCGCCCTTGAAACGCGGCGATGTCCCTCTAAAGGAGAACACCGAGTGGCGTTGCACTACATGCCCAAGGTAGACTTATTTAAAAGGAAAGCGGTAGATCGCATGAGTAGCCTTCTTCACGTACTTTACTTTAGTGATTGTAGATGCTCTATGAGGAAACTGTAATTTATCTACCAAGTGACAGTCAAGACATTCTGACTTTTTTTAATGCATAGAGGCTTAATTTTAAGCACAAAACCAACTAGTATTGGCAAGTTTTCAGTAACCTCAGTGGGCAAATTTTCCTAATGCTTGATGTAGTAAATTCCCCACTTTTTTTAACAAGCTGTGTAAGCGGGATAATTGTTTAAAGCTGATTTCCCGGTTTGGTGGTCACTGAATTCACCAATAAGCTAGGATTTCGAAATAATCACTCATAGTACACGCTGAAAGGCAGAGCTTTTTTAATTCGGCACAAATTGGACAAACGTGGACTAGAGACTATTACACGTAGGAATATGCTTTGTCAGAGTCCACAAATAAAGTCAAAAGAAAACAGCGGTTTCAGTTGTGTTCAAAACAGACACAGAACTTGCTTTGGTTAAAATTTAGAAAATCGTGATCCTAGAGTACGCTTAAACGTTTTAACCACTCGCGGTTACCGTTATGATGAAATTTCGTTGGCTACTTTTTTGGCTACGGTAATTCGATACGGAGATTTAAACGTAGCTCTCCACCAATTATTTTACCAATGTACACATTGTTTTTAGTTTCTGCGGCAAAAATGGATCAAATACAAATGTATGGACTTTGATAATTTTTAAGAATTTGTCTTATCGACTTGAATGGTTAATAAAACAGCTCCTAGACCTCTGGCTAGAAGGTAACAACCTCAAATAACTAACAATAAAAATTGACATTAGGTTTATTTTCTTGGATTTCAGTTGTGGAAGTTCAGCAGAGCGTGAGGTTGATACGTTGGACACTTTTGTCGATTCCTCCTGGTATTATCTTCGTTTTCTCGACCCAACGAACTCCAAGGAGATCTGCTCGCGTGATAACGCGCACAAACACATTCCCGTGGATATATACGTTGGTGGCGTTGAACACGGTCGGTTTAGAGTATGCGCAATCTGGGTATGCGACCCATAGTGATGCCTTACTCTAAACTCCATTGCTTCCTCCAGCCATCCGTCACCTCTTCTACGCGCGCTTTATCGCTCACTTCCTACATCGCGAGCTCGGTTTGTTGCCTTGTCGGGAGCCGTTCCAACGCTTCCTCCCCGTCGGTCTGGTGATGGGGAGAACTTTCAGGAGTTCAACCACGGGGCAGTATTTCCCTGAACAGGAGATAGAAAAGGACAGTAGTGGTGAGAAACCCCATCCGTCGTCGAAACTGTGGCCTATAATTTATCTGATGCATAACATCTTCCTTTTACCATCTGTGTTTTAACTATCACCTCAAATCAGTACATAAAATGCTTATCTTTTATTGTCAAGATAGGAAGTGAAGAATTACCATTGCCAATAAGGTAACTAAGTGAAATCGCTCGAGTTTGTGTTCGATGGTGATGCTTTTTGCCCCACGCCGAAGTATATTTCCTCTTCAAGCTCACTATTTTGTAAAAATGTTTAAAAGAGGGTTAAGTTTTCGTTCTGGCTTTTTTTCTAAAGATATTTGACTACCCACCTTCGAGCATACTTGTGAATGCTTTGTTAATCAAACGCTTTTCTTAGAACGCCTTTTCTCAGTCGAAATTGTATTGAGTTGAGTAGTATACGGATTTTACGCGAAAGTGAGGCGCAAATAGTAAGCAAAAAAGATTGAACTTAGTTCTAATGATGTTTTTGTGTAAACCACTTTTCCTTTTATTCTGCAATTAGTATGAGTACGTGGCACGTCTCATGGTTCATTTGGTTTAATCGAAACCCTTTTTCATTGTGGTTACCCGGAGATCCACCTGTTTTACCTTTTGTAATTTTAAAGAACGTCGGACATGTTGTCCTATTTTACTGGGACTAACAAGTGCCACGATTGCTTATGAAGAGTTTTTAACCAAACTGAAGCTTATTTCGTTGTCTTCAAGGTGCTCCCGTCTTAGTGCTCTTCTGATCATTTTTCAATCTTTTATGGAATCATGGGTGGCTTCTTAGAAAGGTGACCCAAGGGTCTCAGGAATGTTACTTTTAAATTAGGTCTACAACCGTGTGCCATTGCCATTTTTTCAGGCCAGCAGAAGGCCCTGCGGCATTGCATTGGTGTACGCGTTCGTATGAGAGTACGCTCTTACGTGGGTGGTTTTACTTCATGGTATTCAAATGTTCCGACTCTACAGCCACAAGTTGTACTTTTGATTAGCTGACGTTAACAAGAAGTACGACAACTGAAGATTACAAAAGGTCATTTCAGGGCAAAAAATACGCTAGGGTTAATGCTATTAAATAATTCCTTTTTGTTAAGTTACGAATCTACTCTATCTTTCGTCATTTTGCTACGGGTCATTTCATCGTTTACACCACCTAAGTGTAACATGGCACAATGGTAATCGAAAAATCACTTTTACTTCGATCAGCCTTTGGATTTCATAAAACAACACTACTACGCACCTAATTTAAAATGCCACTATTTGCTCTTAAACTAGGGTATATTTCGACCGAAGAAAAATATGGTAGTGATCTGAAGACAACCTTATATCGCATTGAAATGGCATTAATAAAATTTTGTCAGAATTTTATATTGACCTCTGTTCAATGAACCATCGTTTATTTCGGCTTTTCCGAGTTGAACATTGACACCATTGTAAGTGTTTTTGATGGCATTCCTCATTCCTTTTCATGTTTTGAACTCTAGTTGCAATGTTTTTCCGTTTGACGTTGTTATGACTTGCCTCGTCATCTTTTAACTTTGCAGGCTTTTATGTTGCTGTTGGCTGTCTGATTTCGATCATTGGTTGTTTGTTTTACTCGGACTACTTAGATCGTGCTTGTGCATATTTGAGTAGGAGCATTGAAGAGTGTGTATAGATGCTGGTTTCTGATAAGGGGAATGAAAAGCGCGCTTTTATGTTTATGCACCGCTTTTTGATTTTACACCAAACTGGGCCTGGATAGCTGGGCAGGTAAGGCCTTCGGAGAGCTTTGACTGTTCGTCGGTGCATCCGAAACTCCTTCTGCCATTGCATCGTAGTGAGTAGGATGCGCTTAATAGCGAACGTTCTAGCCAGTGTTATGCACCCTGCGTCTGTGGTACAATAACAATTGTCGTAGTGGATAGATTTTAACAGCTCCACGAAAAGTCTGTATGACAACATGGTGTTTTAACCACTTTGGGTCTAGTATTTACGACTCGACGATTGGAGACATCGTTTAGTAATTCCACCTTCATAACTTCGATTTCATCATTTGTTCTCTCAAGCACTTTAATTGCATTATAACCAACAGACACAAAACAATTTTTTTTATTTCGTCCAAGTTCAGAATCTCTTATTCTCTCAGTGTTTGCCAAAACAATTAAAGGCCATTTAACTTGCCACTACTGAGTATGGCTTTTCCTAGTCGCGATGGTGACTACTTACTGTGATTTTCAAATGTTTCCCTTGTACTTGCGTGTACAACTTAATTTTTATGGCAACAGGTTCCACCCTTGGAACTAAGTTCGTTCTAGAAGCACGTCTCAGCTGGAGCTGGTAAGTATGAGTACGTATCTTAGTATCTTTATCTGGTTTGGATTATCGTTTTATTTCCAAAATCATCACTGCAATGCTAACATCTGACGTTGAATTGACAGTTTCCCTCACAATGGCCTAGTGTAAACACTTTATGCTCCCCACTTTAATGACAGTATATTCTAACTTCGGATATTGGGGAAAAAGTGAGTTGCATTCAAGGACTCATTACCGATGGTTTGCTGAAAAAAACTCTGAGCTAAAAGGGGGACTTCATTGTTTCTTCAGATTAGTAATATTAAAACGTTGGAAAACACTTACAAAGCATAATAAAATCTGCGATCTGGATAACCAGAAGTAATACTATGCATGCTTCATGAAGTCACCAAAATAGTACTCTTAGTGAGCTGCCTAGCGTGCTAGAAAGTGGTAGGTTATTTAAGCTCACCATCCCAAAGTGGGGTCTTCCAAACCGCGTGATCCTTTGATATCGTAAAACTTCAAAGTGTTATAGCACTTTACCGACGTTTATGAGTAACAAGAGGTGTTTATCAGGACCTCAAACGATTTTAGACACTTTAAAAAGCTTGAGATCACCCTCTAGGCACCTGTGGTGATCTAATTTTTTTGATAACGAGCTAGTTTTTATTCAAAATAATTCCTTAAATATGCACATTGCCTGTCAGCAGTGCAAGCTAGCCACTAACTTCAAAGCACCGCACACCCTGACTGCAGTCCATAGTTCATGTGAGATACCATCAGCTCTGCCGCCATCCACCCGCAATCACTTGTTCCCCTCACGAACAATTCCACCCAGTTGGGTTTCCCTTGGAGCTTACTGTAACACGTTCCAACTCGCTTCAGATCGGTAACTACGCTTCACTTTTAATTGCCTAGTGAACTCGTTGTGGTTATTCCTGAGGCCCCTCGATCATTTAACGCAATTCCAGTTTACCTATATTTATTTTCACGAAATTTAGCACTTTTACTGCAGATGCTATCATACACTACTCTCGCTTTCAAATGGCGGTCAGGTGGAGATTAGGGTCATAACTAATCATGTATGCATTTTCGTTCCAATAAATTGTACATGGAATCACTGATTGGTCGTTGAGTTAGGTTATGCACTTGTCGGCGATCCTCTTTATCTGTCATGGCAACTCTCGTTTACTTCGCAGTTAAAGAGACTGCAGTAAGGGCAAGAGAGGAGTAAACAATTCCGCCTTTTGCCTTCAGTTTGGATGCAAAAATGTGTGATCGAAATCAAGTTACACCTGATTCCACATTCAGAGTAGCTTAACTGAATCGAGGCTGCCGATATAATATTTCACGCTGTTCTGCGTTATAGCTGTCTTAGTAGTATGTCCGTTTATTCGAATGCGTGCTTTTGTCTGTTTTTTTTTTGAGTATCTGATTGCTCCAGCTTGTTCACAAATTCTGATCTCGTTGAATTAAACACTTATGCCACGCCCCCGTGGTTTGCGTTTTCCTTACAATTTCAAGTACACCATTATAGTATCCATTATCCACAATTTATCCCTAGCATTTGAGTCGTTGTTCGGATTCCTATCATTCCTTCACACTTGTGTCTCCGAATCCTAGTTGTGGGCACACTTGTAGCAGCTGTTTCTCTCTCCACGCCATAGGTAATGCTCGCGTGAAGGCAACAGGTGAGGTGGTGGTGGAATCGTGGGAGAAGATGAGTAAGTCAAAGCTGAACGGCGTGGACCCCTCTGAGGCGTTCGCTCGCCACGGTGTCGAGCTCACGCGACTAACCATGCTGGCCAGCGTCGGACCGCACGCCGCCAGACAGTGGAACGAAGGCGAGAGTATGTCTACTTCCCACTTGTATGCTTTGCCTTTTTGCGCAATCAATAATGCCTCTGATCTAAGCACTACTAAGCTACCCTCGGAACTCACGATTCCAATCGCATAACTTGCTTGGTTTTTGAGGATGTACCGTTCTGTGAATGCTTTTATAAATCTGTAAACCGGATGGGCTTCTGTTATTTAGACGCATTTGTAATTTGTTCATTGGCGGAAGTGAGTTAGTGTGGATTTTTTATGTCAACTAATATGTTAGGTTAAATAAATGCCAACGGTAGGCATTGCTTCGATGAATTGAAGTGGCATTTGAATTACGCAATTAAATTTTATTGATGCTCAGTACTTTAAGGAACCTCAAGTTTCATACACCGCAGCGTTTCTTCAATCACACAAATGCTGGTTATTTGTTGTTTTAGGGTCTTTTGTGGAAATTTGACTTAACATTCCTTCAGACATTACATCATTCCATTTGAAATTTTCCTTTTTAATGGATTTCAGAATTTTGCTTATCTTAGATATTTACCATCCTTGGCTTTCCAAAAATCTGAATGCTAGAAAAGGGCGGTTAGAGGCTATATGAATTCCAGTTAAGTAGCCCAGACTTTAACACCAACCAATCATCATCAACTTTGTTACCAACTGGCATTCGAAATGCAGTATTTTTAGCTGATTCAGCAGCTAGTGGACGGCCAACGAGCATCAGTGCACACTTGAGAAATCATGAATGGGGAATCATGCATTTTAACTATTGCTCATCCAGATGATTCACGCTCCTCACAATGGTCTGCTTCACATCAAGCATTATGCTACATTGTTTTTTCCCAAAAATGTGTCGTCCTTATCCATCTGTACTCAGTGGTAGGCGGTACGCCTTCCTCACATGTCGGTCTAAATTCCCCTCGAAAATCCATTAATTCCTTATGAATTTTCGTATTTTGTATTGAGAGACATCCTATTGACGTGGCCGGAAACGAAAACGTGCATTAGTACTACTTGTACACGCGAAGACTCTTCACTTAGGCACCCCGTTATCTCCCGGCAGTGGCAACCGAATGCTCTTTTTACTTTTTAGCCTTGTCAAATATGTCTTTCCTCCAACTGCGCACTTGGTTTTATTGATTGGGGAGCGTGATAAAAGTGAACTCATGCGTTGCGTATCTATGGCGCATTATCACAATCTCAGATAGGTCTGGAAACTCATCGCCTTGTTTCATGCTGAATTAACTTCTTTTGGGAAATCGAATATTTCTGTTTTGTTTCTAGTTAGGACTTTGAGGAAATTAACATGGTCCCTCCTTTATGCTGCAACCCAATTTCTGAAATAAAGTCGAATAAAACTAAATCTTAATGTTAGTACCGGGAACCTCGTATTTTCACCGAAAATTAACAGGTTAACGTTTTGGTAGAAGTAAAAGGCTACTTCTAGGATCCCTAGTGTCTAGAGTGAAAATAATGCACCCTCGATTTCAGTACTTCGAGGAGTGAAAAATTGGCAATCTCGGCTTTGGAAGTTGATCGGTCACCTTATTGAGTTCTCCAACAATTCCTCCGCCCTCTGGCCTTCTGCCGATCAAGCCGATTATCTCCTCGCTGATGAGGATTTTCTGCAAACCCATGCACACATTGTTGAACAGGTATTTCCATCCTACTATTGAGATCTGATTGAGTGTCCTCATTTTGCATTCCTTCTTGATTTGCTCTCACTTTTGATTGCGAGCTAATTCGCAGGCAAAATACCATGACTACAGGTAGCCTTGTTTTTTGATATCCATGAAAATTAAGAAAAGCGATTGCGTCAGTGCCCCCATGTTGTTATCTTGCAGGAACACAATCACCCAGTATCTGGTGCATCTTAACACAATCCATGTGTAAACGTTGCTTAACGGTTTTCATACTGTGAAACTTAGAGGGAGTTAGTGGTGTTGCAAAAAAATATTGTTGACCTCTTCTGCTCTGAATCTTTTCCTTTATAGTTCCACTTTTTCTCCTTAGGTTCATCATCACTATGGCGAATCGTTTGTTTTGAGTGCCGTCATTGCAAACCTTCAAAAGTTGACAAGTATCCTTCTTGTAAGTTTTTCTACGTTTGCTGTTCCGTAATCATTTTGAATTAAGCAGTGGCACTGCATTACAATGCCAAAATATAAGTGCCTCTGGCAGGCTGACGAAGACCCTGTATAAGATAGTTCGCTTGATCGAGCCATTAGAGCCTGTTAGTTACCTTGCATTGTTTTTGAGCTTTTGCCCTCAATATCTTGGCCTCTGCCAGAAAGTAAGCTGTCCCTATTGGAGGGATTCAATTGGTTATGGGTACTGACCTATTTATCCCCTGGCATTTGCGATTCCGCTCAATGTTCCTCATTCCTTCTATGCTTCCTCACTTTGAGGATCGCCCGCAAGGTCATCCTCAAGTGTACTCAATCAACACTTACGGACTATTGGCTTGCAATTGCAGAAGTTGGTCATCGTAATGGCCTTTGTTTATGTGTTTCCGTTCATTTAACTTTAACATCTGATGAATTATCTTTAGCGTTTTCATTTGGTTGTTACATATGTTTTATTGGCGGGAACGGGAAAGTTGGAGTACGGAACTGAGTTTTTGCTGGCCAGCAGTAATTGCCCCCTCGAGTTTTGCTACAGCTGCCGTTCTTCACTGACACACTATCCTTCTGGCCAAGTTATGAAACGCTTCAACTGGCACTTCGGCCCTTAAAACGGAGCGGCTTAGTTCTCAGCTATTTTCGTACGCGCCTCTTTGATGCGCCCTCTTTGCCTAACATCGACTACGATCTCACAAATGGCACTATTGGGGCGTTATGATGCAATTATGCTGAGGGGTTATGAAATATGACACCCCGTGGACACGTATTATAAACTTCCTCAACGAGAAACAGCCTTTGGTTGTGTTATTTCAGCTTGTGATCAGATGGCATTTTGGATACATGCATTTACTCGAGTGCCAAGCCAGTTCTATCTACTGTAAATAGAACTAGGAGGTAATTGAACCTTGTTATTTTTATCGAATAATAAACCGTTATAATTAATTGACTTTCAAAAACGTTTTTTTAGTCTATGCGAAGGAGAATTTGATGTTTGTGTAACGATGTAAAGCTGCACTTTTCGAAATTAGCCTCACATTTATGCCAGATTTAAGCTATTTTCTATCATATACTTCGTGTGGTTTTCCCAATAACAGAATCATGCATTTTATTATTTACCTTTTATTTGTTTTGGCGACATTACCGAGTCGCACCTTTCGTGGTCCTCCTCTCTTCCCACTCTTTTCTGCCTGCTTTTTAAAGAAATTCGATAGCGCTACTTTACGTAACGCTTATTTGACTAATGCTAATCGCTCTTCTCCTCGGTAGTCAAGACTGCTTATGTAAGCGTATTAGTAACAATAACTCAAAAGGTGTCTTGTTGTTTCCTTAGAAGCACTCTCAAGTGGGCGAGAAGTGCATGTCAAGTCGGACCTACTTGAAGGCACTGGCAGACCTCATTGTGATGTTGCACCCGCTGGCGCCTCTCTTCACCTGCGAGCTCTGGCGTGGCTTCTCTCTTGCTCTCTCCTCTGCACCATCAGAGGCTCTGAACCACATTTACGCTGCACCCGACTGGCACTACCACCTCGTGGGTATCCCCTCTCTTCCATTTCCCCTCTGTCTCGGCTCCCCAACCAGCAACCATCTTTGGATCTTGGGCCACTGAGGGAGAGTATTTGTTTTAAGAGGAAGAGATCCATGACACTCCGAAACGCAAAACAAATTTCGTAGCGTGATAAATTAAAAATTCGCATTATGGTTAAGTGTAGTGGGCTTAGTTAAGAACAGATCAGTTTCAGTAAACAAACCAGACCATTTTCAAAGACAGTCTGAAAATCAGTTCGTCATTATTATTAGGCAGTAGAATTATTTTTAAGTGGATTGGAGAAGCATGGTTGGGCAATTTTTTTACATCATGAAACATGGAAGACATCTGGGAAAACAATTTCTGTCAGCAGTCTAAAGCGTCATAAATCTGTCTGATATAATTTTGCACTAATCTGATCCGAGGTTCTGTGTTTCCATTAATGTTTTTGATTCGATCCAAGTTTATCCAATGGGTCTTGATGTTATTATTTTTAAAAATGTAACCATGAGATTATGTTTAAATATATCCGGTGTTTTTTTCTGCGCGTAGTTCTAGGTTTTCATCCATTTTTAATTCCCACTTGCACATCATGTATCAGAAACTCCATCTTCAAAATATGTTGAGTCAGATGACCCATGCTCATCGGAAGGTACATATTATGACGCATTTGTTTAAACGAACTTAATTGTTACATCCTTTTTCTCAGCAAAGAGACGTGATGGAACAACGATTCCCTCGGAGAACAGATCAAGTCCAGAAAAGCTGGGACTCTTGCTCGAAGTAGCTATTTTTAATGTATTGGAAGAGTCCTTATCTGTAAACGTGTTTCACGCTGTAGTTCAAATAGGTTTACTTACAAATGCACTCCTACCACTTGTAACATTGACACATCTGTGGAAATTCCTGGAAGTAGACTATTCTTTAATTGCTCTTATGTGATGGAGTGCTTGCTGCTGGAATAAATTTTACTGTTTCTTACTGTCTTTAAAATTGAGAAGTTATTGGGCCTACGTTTTAGTGCGTATGCTGCTCCAAACAACTTGAAGCGATAGTCGGAGAAACAAGCATTAAATCACGCTTAAGGTCTAAAAGCACCTACTGAGTGTTATGCTACAAACTTTTAAGATGTATCCGGTCATCAGGTTGGTATGCAATCAGCCTGGCTGTACTGCTCTAGGCGGGCATTCCGAGCGTCGTCAGAGCGTCACTACAGTTAAATAGGTACTCCAATGTATTGCATTCAATTTCAAGAGTTGGTTCTTTTCAGCAGGTTGTGAGGACGCCTACCCCATAGTTGAGACATTTTAAACGCTAAACAAACTCGATGATTATTGAAGTGACACTGTTATAGCTGTGGAAGAAGTTGAGGTTGCTTTTATTAAATAAGCTGCAAATTGGATTGAAGCTCTTTTAGTTGGTTCGTAATGTACTGGACTGGGTTCACTATCTACTAATCTTTACCAGAAAGGGTCCAAGTTACCAATTCACTCGGCTGTAAGTTAAAATTTGGCAGACAGCGAGAAAAACGCCACTGAGTATTTTCGATAAACTTTGTATGAGGTTATGAAAATTTTTTTGAACAGAAGTTATTGTTTGGTATCTTTTAAATCAATTTGAAGCACTTTTTAAGACAAACGTGATTTATTATCGACTTGCTGATTCACCCGTGTAGGAAGAAGCGTAGTAAGGCATTCGAGATAGCTGATGATGCCTAAGATGTAAAATGGGATTTGCTTCTCAAGTCAGAAATTTAAAAGCAGCACTCCACCAATTTTAGTTCTGCCATAATAGAGGTGAGTCTTTTAAGACTCAAAAAGCACCGGAAATACATGCTTGTAGTCGAAAACAAATGCACCATCTAAAAGTAACTAAATCAAAGTCTCATGGCGAAACGCTCTATTGGAGGATTTTCCAATTTCGCTTAGAACTTGCAGAAAAGGGTTAGCAACCGCTAAGACTTTTGAAGGATTGAAAGATTGGAGTGCAATGTGGAATAAAGTTTCCTTGACGGGTCTCAGCGGTTCTACTCACACCATTACTTATGGTTCGCTTGGCTTGTAAAATAAAAACATAAAGTATTAAGTTTACACATTCAAATTTTTGAGGGAGGTACGTCTATAATTTGTTTAATTTTCATAGAAATAACTTAAAGATTATACTCTAAATGCAGTGTTCTAAGGGCACGAGGGAGCCCATGGTTTGCTTCTGATAAGTTAATGCCGACGAACTAGTTTTGTAGTGTCATTTTCTCCCACTGAAATAGATTTTGCAAAAATGACTGAATATGTAAACTGAGTTTGATGATATTTACAGGCAACAAGCGATTTTAATGCAAAATCGCTTAGCTCCCAACGCTTCGAAGCAGGACGAAAACGAAATTACAATAAAAGTACTAAATACTCTGTGCGATCAGTTATTTTGACAAGGTTGGCGGCAGTATACGTAGGCCACACAGACGCAGCAATCAGGTGGTCTCATTGTCTCCAGCCAATCACCGGGTGAATCAGGCGCGCACGTGTGCATTCGCGGGCTTATGCACACGCGAAACTCGGACACTTCCAGTGTCAGCTGATAATTTTCGCCACGAATGTCCCTCCAACCGAGACCACATTGGGCACACCCACTCGTGGCTTTACTTCTTCTGTTGCCGCTGGTGGCATTGCCCTGGTGCGCAGGGCACACAAAAGAGCCGATAACTCGCTCAGCGGACAAACATGCGTGTCTGCCAGGTTGGCTGCCTATCATCCTTGGCTGCTTTCTCCTCTTCGCCTGTTGGATGTCAAACTGCACCCTGCTGGGCGGTGTCTTTCAGGTTATGGCAGATCCGGGTGTGGTTCGCGTTGCCTATTACTTCGTCGGATCACAAACTGTCGCCGCACTCATCTATGCGACGCTCAACCTCCCCCCAGGCTTGCTCATTCTCCTTTTCGGTCAGTTGGTCCACTTTTCCTTCCATTCCCTTCCCTTACCATCACGTTATCTGGTCAAAGCGCGATTCATGTTGACTCAGCCACTGGCACTTCTGGTATCATCAAGGAAGTAACCATTACCTACTTAAATGAGGGTTGTGCATGGGGTACTGGTTGACTCAACATGTCAGGAGCTCAGAACAACTATTGGTTACTATTGTGCCTTCAGTGTCTAACACTTTCCGTATCTCAAAAAGGTTGTCTGGTTAACTACCAAAGTTTGAATAACCTCTTAGATGGATTTGAAATGGAAATCAAAGCCCGATTACAGACTACACAGTGGCTGCTCATTCATTTAGAATGATTTCAGGGTAAATCATTGGACTCTAACATGAATTGTTGAGTGCCTTATTTTGTTCAGCTTTCAGTTATTCCATTTTAAACTTTAAAAACAATGTAGAGGCAGTGGCGGATGATTTCCCTGTTTTTTTCCCAGCTGATCCCATAACATAATTACTCTACCGCACATGCGACTATTTCACTTTTATTGTCTAACACAGGCCTGCAAGTGAAATTAGCAAATTTTCGAGAATAATACTAGCATTCATTCGTACTCTAATTACAAGTCAAATCTACTGACCGCTACTGTAGAGCTCTTTTCATCATTTGCCTATTTTTGAAACGGATCAAATCACTATGGACTCACTTATGTGATCCTATTTTTTCCTTATTTTATTAAACAATTTATTTTCTTGAACCATTGGCATTATACCCCGCTAAATATGTACCATTAATCTAGGAAAAGTAGCAAATTTCATCCCGAGTTAGTCGCAAAAACGCCTTGAACTTCGAATAGGTGTTGTTTAAGTCAATCGAGCGGATACATATTTACGCTTTAAGTAGTTCAATGAGCCTAGCAAACTCCCTAGTATGAATCATGCAGTGCTGGTAAAGTAACAAGAAACAGTACCATGACTTCTGCTCTAAAAATCGACCAAGCCAATGGACAAATGGTTTTTAGTCACTGAGATTTAACAAAATCCTCCTCTGAATGTATACCTTAAGTTAAACAGAAAAATTACGAGAATATTATGCTTTATTTTCCAAATGTTTGCTCATTTGCGCTAAATGGAGGAGGCATTGTGGGAAAATACTTTTTGCTCCTGCATATTAGCTCAGTACCGAGGAGGGAAATAAGTAAACAGCACTAAAATCTACAACTCTTTTCGGTAATATACGTTACCAATCAAATTAATAATTCTTAAATTTCAACAAGGCTACGAAAAGTCTACCTTAATCATGTGATTTTAATAACATGATTACTCAAATGGTAGACCAGGCTGATTAAGATCAAGTGCCGTTTTTTATTGCAAAGTGATGTTATTTCCTAGCAACTGTTATGTGTAGACCCTCCGAAATCCCTTTCTATTAATTTAATAATAATAGAGGAACTGAGCTTATTCCTAAGAGGAGATGACCTCGTTCATACATTAGGTGGGAATTGGTAACACGTAGCATTAAAAATGACGATGCGAAAAGCAAGACTCTCCTTCATTTGCTTATACAAAAGCACGAAAGCTTACCCTGATCCGAGATGCAGCAATAAAAGGCCTCCTGAAGCTGTCGTAATCACCCTTCAGTTTTTTCATCTACTGAAACACATAAATAAAACATATAAATAAAAAACCAATTTTAACCAATTTTTTGTTGCGGGCTTCTTAGTTGACATAAGTGAAACTTACCACTGAAACCTAATGATGCTCAACCTCGCACTTATCAACTGAGTGAGTGGCTTAAGTTCGACCGAATTACGCAATTCTAAGTGGAGAAATTCTATGGCGGCAAGGTTTGGTTGGAATTTTAGCATCAGTTCCTGGGCAAATTAAAACAGAACTTACAGATTACAATTCTCTCAGGAACTTGCGGTGATAAGAATGACGCAATGTCAATTTCATCCTAAAATGGAAGTCTGAGCAGTAATACAAAGTTGCTTTGAATAGAATGAAACCACGACAATTCCAACTCCTTGTAAGGCAATTCCAATTCTTAGAAGTATGTTTACATTTATGGGCTGTTTCATCCCAAACTTCTGACTGGCTGTTGCGTTATCTAGGATTTTTAAATTAGAATGTTGTTGTTTAATAAATTATAGGCCGCACAATCAATGTTGAAATCCACTAAACTATTCGGCTAACTAACGTAGTACCATCCTACTTCACCTCGGGAAGTTAATTGCTGTATTGTGGAGTTAAAACGATTGTTACTTAGGCATCGCCACTAAGATTACAATACCAACGTAACAGATATTACGGGTATTGGACTGAAACTTTCAATGGATGCTATAAACAAATATCGAAGAGTAGAGGGCTGGCAATTCCCAAAATTGCTCAAAATGGGGAGCAATTGCGCCATTTGTGCATGAACGAGCACTGTTAGGCAGGAATGCGTCTACTTGATTTAAAAATCACCATAACCTGGATACTTTATAGCAGCATTCAATCAATTATGATGAAAATGAGCCGTTATTCCTTTAATCCATTTGTGGCCGTCAGCCCATGTGTCGTTCGCAAGCCTTGTAGGCCATTAGAGCTCTTAAAAATAAAAAGTAGTCTCTCAAACTGAACTCCCCAGACTATATTCCGTTTGGCAATCAGTTTCAGCTGTTAGCAACCCAAATAAAGTGGGTTTCAGCAATGATGCTGCACAACTTCAGTTAAAAACAGGTAAAAAATGTGATAAAATAATATTAATTCCTCTATTTATCCTAGCACCCCTAGTATGAAACCCGTACTGTTAAGTAGTTGATTTCATCATACTTTCCTCTCCAACTATATATTACCTTAACCTACTTGTTTATCAGAAGTATCCGGATGATCCACAATCTATTGAATAACTTTATTCTGAAAAACTCAAGAAAAAATTATGCTGATGGCATACTTTTGCATGTCTAAAGCATGAGCAGTGCAGGCATAGACTCGTTTATAACTACTAGGATACATTTCCCTTGAGTTACAATAAGAATTAAAGCTGCGCTTAGTAACCCGTAAAAGGACGATAGTTATTCACCCTTGTATCCATTACTTTTCCCCTCCCTAACTGGGCTTTTAGATAAATTAACTGAACAATTTAAAGATTGAACCTGCAAAAAAGGTCCGTACAGTTTTCGGCATGGCTGACTTCAATGATTTGCTATAAATTGTGGGCGCCCGGGCAATACGATTGCTTAAATGCAATTCTAGGCACTGCTATGAAGTAGTCCACCAGCACTCCTAACAGTGCTCTTGACTACGTTCCTGTCACTTTGAACTCTCCTCTCCAAAAGTGCTGGTCGAACCTGATCGGTATGATTGCAGCTTATCTACTTTACGAATCGAGTTTGACGCCGTTCCCAAGCTGCAGAGGCTTCTCGGAATATTTGCTGCATTACCAGCCCGATTCTGGTAATAAGTTTCTCCAGGGGAGATGCACCACGTTCACGAAGACCCTCCCACCTCAATCATGATAGAAAACTACGTGTCGACGTCACTTAAAGTAATACGAGCTTCATGTGTTAAGAACGACTCTCAGTAGCGCTCAAGTTGAGTGACGAAACAATTCCTTCGCACCTACATCAACCGGAAGAGTCGTGGAAAACGCTAAGCCCCACCACACTCGAACAACCCACACACTATTCCGCGCTTCTTGGGCAGGCACAGCTTCATTCTCAAACAACTATGCTTTCTTTACGCGTGTACGTGTGTGCGTGTATGCTGTCAACTCCAGACAGAATTGCTCACTTCCTGAGGTCCTACCAACTACTATTGCCGAGATCCGTCCACTCAACACGACACAACTCAGCAGTGTGCGGTATTAACTTCGACCTCTTCAGGAACAGTCATCACTCGACAATTGGTTCGACGCAATGCCTCACGCTGCACAATGACAGCATGCCTTTGGGACTATTTGTGCCTTAAGATGAAAGGGAGGCTTTGCTTCATCCTCCAAGTGATCACTACCTTCTCCTGGCACCACACAATCACATCCAAAATGGACGGTGGAGAAACACAACTGAGGTGGAAGCAAGGATGACTAAAGCTAGGTTATTTGCTTCTAGAGACGCAATGTCTTATGAAAGTGGAATTGGCAAGCTCCTAAGGCCAGAAAAGGCATGTGGGCTGCAGTTGCGAACATTTTAATGTGCAAAACAATTTAGGGGGTTTTCTAATTTCATTTAAGTTTTGCCACGATAACTGCGCATAATAATTTGATTGCCTTATAAGGACGCTCGCCCCACAGTGTGGAACAATCACATTATCATCCACCAGCTCTACTCCTCGAAAAAAGTATTAATAGAGACGATGTCTACCATCATTATTGCGGGGTGAATTAAGGAAAACACCTTGTCTAAGGTGCCATAGTGTGACCAAGCCTGTAAATGTTTATTACTCCTGGGAAATTACGTGGGATTAGTTTTGACCAATGTCTACCGGCGAAATTGCACAACGAGAGCCTAGTCATCTTAACGTCATCAACCATTTTTCAACAGTAGTGACAGAGGTTTTCTCTTTACATTTAATTCGGAAAGGCAGCAAGAACACTCAAAAGTGAAAACATTTTCATTACAATAAGGCCATTTTTTCACTCACGGCTTCTCAAAACTCGATACTTCCTTATTTTGTTTCTTAACTAACCTGTGCTTGTTTCAACCTGTATTGGCCTTGTGGCTTCTTTCTCAGCCTTGAATGTCACTTAACTTCCTCTCAAATTGAGAAGCCTAAGATCTGCAAACGGAAAAAGCGCGAAAAGCCAATAGCCGCCCACATTGAATAAAAGTGCAAAAAGGTGGTCGGCCCTGTAATAAAGCACATTTCGGAAGCATCGGTTTGTTTTGCCTAATTATGAAAATTTCCATTTGAAGGACGTTCAGATTCACGTTGATGCTTGTTTTTACTTAGCCTTGGTTCATCCCCCTCTATTGGATTACTATCTTGCCAGAAATTAAAAAGCGGCCAGGAATGCTACGAATAGCTAATGCCATGACCGTTCGCAAGCGTCCTAGCAGTAATTTCGATTAACATACACCACTCTATTAGTGAATCCTTCATAAACATTAAAGAAAACAAAACACGTGTCCCATGTTTCTTTAGCAAAAACAGCTTGTGTGGGTGAAAAAAAACGTATGGTAAGAGCTTATCCTTAGCAGAGTTAAAAACGTCTTTTTTAACAACTCGTGGCACAAAAATTTACCACGGATTGCTCCACCGCTAAGTTTGGGAAAGGCAGGAATACATCAAAACAAAATTCAAACTACAGCACTTTTTGCGAAATCATTTAAGTAGTTTTAATGGGATGCCTGCAAGGATGATGGTAACTAAGCATTTAAGCATGATGCATTTTCTAATTCCACATCAAAATTGATTTTTTCTGCGTGGAGTGACGCAGTTCCACCGCTTTTTATCCAAAAATGAGCAGGCACAGTGTACCTGTTTATCTGGATTTATACAAAATCATATATTGTGAGGCAAAATACATCCATAATTTCACTTTAATGACTGCAATTTTCTAGAAACAGGCATTTAATTCCATGTCTAGGTATGTCCATCATTCAGGAAACTCAATAATTAGAACTAATAATTTTATGCATCAAGTATCAGGTAGAAAAAGCTTGTTTATAAATGTGAACACTATTTATTACTCCAGATACCTAACTGACTAACTGATGAATTATTATATTCACATAGGGTCAACTAGCATGAACTCTTACTTGGGAATATTCTGCCTCTTCTCAACTCACCTCGATACATTGTTCTGCAACTTGGCACTGCTGCATGCCTTTTGTTCCGGCCTTGACTCCTATCTCCGTCTCTCCCACCAAAGAAGGAATCCCAACTCTACCGGGTCGAAGTCTGGGAGACAAGCAACTCTCTGGCTTAAAATTAGTTCACCGTGGTTCGTTTCCTGCCTCCTAGCCATCGCTCAACTCGTTGTCAGCGATCGCAGTCTTGCCCACCTCTCGGAAGACTGCCAACGCCAGTTTCTCCCCGCATTTACCAACCAACTGGAGGCCACCTGCATAGTTACCGACCCCAATTTCCTCATACTGCGCACCTCAGTCGCATACGCATTGCCCCTTATTGGATGCCTCATACTCACGGGTCTTCAAGTGCGTTGCCTGCGTCGACTAAGATTTGTTCCACCAGAGTACCCTCTAGAACCGCATACAAATCCATCCATTCGAAGGGACGTCACTTTGGAGACCCTTGCTCCATTCACCGAGACGGTAAACCTCAACTCCACTGGCACCATGGAAACAGTTCACGAGTGTCCTAGGCACGGCAGAATCGCTTACGATCCAGAGACGGTGACGTTTGATGGCCTCCGAGGTGGATACCAGGAAAAGCGCACTGCTAAAGACATATCGACTGTGATTTCGATGAAGCGATGGTTACAAACGTACCGCGGGGAGCAACTGGCGGTGGCAATTAACATGGTCTCGTGCATAGTCTCAGTCGGCATCTGGTCACCACTTATTCTCTCTAGTCTGGCTTACGGACTTTGCCACACACCAGAAAACGCGCACCTCGTAAAGCAGCCCCTTTATCACATCCCAGGTATCGACCTGTCCAAGTATCGTCCAGCACGATGCTTTATCCAGGTGGCTGCCTCGCGGTTGGCGGACTTTCGGTGGTGGGTGTACGCCAGCACAGGGCTGCTTCTGCCAACAGCTCTACTCCTAATGGACAGAGACCTAAGGAAGGCTTGCTGGCGCTCCCTCTGTCTGAGGGCACCCTCGATGGAAAGGCGAAAGATCTTGCAAGGCTGCGAGATGGCTACACATAACGACACTAATACAATGATTCCATCCACATCAAGTGCCGTTTATTAGCCGCAACCCAGTCAGTTCTTGCAATCAAATGCCACATTTTCTATCCTTGTATGCATGTGTATCTTGGTGTTGTTGTAAATTAACTTTACCGTACAGTAGCAAATTTACACATTTGTACCAACTTAACCTAAATTTACAGACATGTAAGGTAATATTTTCGTCAAATGGGACACCTTTTTGGGTGTTTCTACATTGCCTAACCCATGGACAATATAGGTGACATTCCTTAGAGAATAGTTTATTGCCTTAATAAGGTAAATGAACCTGTGTGGCACAAAGAACACAAACATTGCAAAACTTCCGAATTATTTTCACTGTATGTCGACTAATGCGGTTTAGAGGCCAATCTATCACACGTTAATTCTAAACGCGGGTTCGCATGAATCATAAAGATTGTCATCCAAAACACAATCCCCTAAAGTGGATAGTATCTTTAGTTAAATGCTATACAATGCACTCGCAACATTCGATTTATAGCCGATTATGTGCATACGTTTTCAAGAGAAACGGTTTATTTTACCGGTGTTCCCGGACCAAAAAAATTCAAACAGTAAGCAACATCATTGCGTTTAACTATAAAATTAATGAATGATATTATGCAATAAGCAACTAGATGGCAAATCGAAAAAATTAAAGGCCTCAAATTAACAAAGAATAATTCATATAATTAAGGTAAGCACCTTTCCCTTGCGCCATAGGCCAATTTAGCTGGAATTCTGGGACTTTTGCGTAAAACACATTCCATTTTATAATCCGATACACTGCCCAAGCGAATGACTAGTAAATCTTCCGCGCATTGGTCAAAATAAGTTCGAGAACTACTAAGGAGAAGCACATATTTCATATAACGTGTAGGGAATCACTACTGCTAATGGGCGTAAATATTCTCTCTGTAGTAGTAAACAATCAGACGGTTGGGAATGCAACAAAAGTCAATGACCGTCTGACACTGACTGTGAAATGAATCTGCCCATGGGTAGCTTAAATTTTGAGTACTAGCGAAATAGGACAACAAACATTCAAAACTGGGTTGCAGCACCACCGGGCTGGAAAGTACGTAATACGTGGCCGTCGGTGAGGCAAGAAGTTAACTGAATCCAGCGACGGATAAACCATTCGATTTGATTTGCAACATAGCTATCACATCCATCCTCCCCCTTGATTGGTCATAAACGCATCAGTACGGTGACAATTGAGGGTGGGCATTGAGAAGTGCCTCTGAATTAGTGTTCACGAGTTGACCAAAAAATTATGCACATACTGAATAACCGTTGGCTAAGGTGGGTTTCTAGAGTGTATGCGAAGATGAGAATCCGTTTAATACCTCAGTGAGAACACGTACCATAATGATCTGCTTACATAGCATCTACGTAAGTAATCAGTACTTTAATTCGCAAGTGTGTTCGGGGGTTAGCACCTGCAAAAATGGCACTTAAGCAATACCTGAGCAACCATCAGTGGAGGGTTAATCAGCAGAGTCGTCTGAAATAATCTTACAGCCTGCCTTTCAAAAATAGCATAAAAGGTGTCCAGATTTTGACACGACGAAGACATGTGCGTTTAACTCAATGAACATTTGAATTTTCGCCGAAACGAATGAAAAATATGGGATCAACTAGAAGAGCTGTTATGGAAACAGGTGTGCACAGAATTTCGAAAGTAGAATGGCAGCACCAAACATGGTTAGGAAATCCTTAAGCAAAAAAAAAGAATCCTGAAATAGGATCGAGACTTAATTCAGAACTTACCATAAGAAGACATTTGGACAGGAGGTTGACAACTTGAGTGTCTCATGCACTTAGCATGGCCATAATTACCAGGACTCACTTGAAACTCACAAAAGCTATCTCCAAGAGACAACTGAAGTCGAAAAAAGGCTGACGATTTTGGGTGAAAAAAAAAAGCAAGTAGATCGGCAGTTAGGTATTGAAATGTAGTTTCAAAATCAATAATTATACTAACTGTAGCATCTTTGAAAGGGAATAATTCCCAAGGGCACAATGAGATGCAGCTAAGTCCCATAAACAGAGGCAGAGAGAGCTAAGACCGCATGTCGCTGTAAATTACATTCATGAAAGCCAAGACTTGAACTAACCATCTCATTGCATACATGGTGCTCTTCAGATGCAACACCACTTGATCACGATCCACTTTACCCATTGTGGGAGAGAGGATTGGAAAACCTGCGTCATTCCACCTAACAAAAGCGCAGTACCCAAGCAACAGAGCCCGGCGATGCCGCATCATACTCCGATTCGGTATTACAGATCTTCAAAGAAGAATCTTCTCGCGCTAGGACTCTAAGCTTTCTCTCTGCGTACACCTAAATGCCAGTGCATATCCCAACGTCGGCAAGAGCGGGTGCATAAGTGAAGAGCAGCACGTGCTCACCGTGACAGTTCGCAACCTTCGAAAGTATTCGCAAGCCCAGTTAGAAACAAGGGGGAGTTACAACGGCCATATCACTCTAGCAAGAAATTGTCCAGTTATATTATATTGAATTCCAAATGTTGTTTTCTCGAAAAAAGGGGCGCTAAAACATGCATAAAATTCACAGGAATTTTAAGTAAAAAACTTCACCAACAACAGTGATTTATAGCTCACTCAAAGAAACTTAGACAATTGTTAAGGGTAAATGCACCGTGATAACAAACAATTTCATGGTTGTTGAAAGGTGCTCACCCAAAAACTATGAAGTATCCCCATAAAACAAGGACGATACCACGACTGAAAATGATGCTTGGATAATTAGCAGTTGTGTAACACGAATAACTCGGCGTAAAAGTATTAACATACTATGTACAGAAGGCATAAAGACTAATTCTTGTAGAAATTCTCGTGTTGTGAGCTATCGATCGGTTTGATGACCGCTTTGTCTGCCAAACTGACAAGCCAGCCGGGTTCGAGCCCATAAAAGATACGCCATGGCTCCTTTTGAATGGAAAGAAGGTCTTTATGCGGACTGGAGGCAATGTCCACCGGAGCGTAGCCATACTTCTGGGCCAACCAAACACGTGCCTCCGCGATCTCCTCCGGACTAGCCAGATAGCCGCGGTTGGCACTGCTTGTGTAGTACTTGAGAGCGTCCTAGTGTAAACCAATTGAAGATCACTGGTTAGCGTGCCGGAGCAATTAAATAACACTGCAAATAGAAGAGGCAACGACTTCGGAATACTGTGAAACACTGCTAAGAATACGGAACTTTTCAAGTTTGATGATACACTAAGACGAAAACGCCACCATCTAAGATTTATTTCACTGAATTTAGAAGCGATAGAATTGCATACAAATACAAGCCAATCGTGTTAACGGCAACATCAAATGTTTACTATCGCAATTACACATAAACAAACTAGTATCGAGTCCATATTCATAAATAGAAAAGGATGCCAAGATTGATAGCAGTATTCACGAAAGGACGGCATTTAAAAAGCTTTTCCGCAAATGCAGAATGTAATAGATAAACAAATGCACCGAATATGCTTAGGGATCGTTCCCCTAAAATTCTTTTAAAAAATTGCGGCAATGTCTATTTATGAGAAAGCAGAGCGGTCCCGTGCAGCTGAAACGGTTTAGACACGAGTAGGACACATTTACAAAAACCATTAAAATAAGGCGCAGATAGTCCCATAGTTAAAACAAGCCATTTCGTAGGCCGGTTCGTAAGCACCTTATTTGTTTAAGACAAACTGCGAGCATGAAGAAGTGAATGCCAAAAGATGAAACATGACAATGCCTTACAAGTGGAGGTTTCTTGCCACGAGGTATGGGAAGCCCCTTCTCAAAAAAAGCATAGGGATCAGCCTTGGCGAACACCGAAAGTAGATCGTAGTATCGAGTCGTGACGACGCCCCCAACCCTCTCCACGGCTGCAATAACCAATTCGCTGGCGTACTGCACTTCAATATTAACTGGTGTCACGAACCCATCGGCGCCCTAAAATACAAGAAAAAATCAGTCTTTGAGACTCACCTCCTCCGTCAAGTGAAATCCGTAGTGCCGCTCCTTGTCTACGCTCAAATGGAAGAGACCAGTATTACATATTGTCGACAAATCGATCGGACGAGTGGGATCAATACGAGACAAATCAATTAAGCGCTGTAGATCGAGGAGCGAAAGACGAACTAAAGGGCGTTGGGACCTAAGAGGAGAAATGTTGAGTAAAACATCGGCAAATACAAGTGGTTTTTGTTGTAGGGCTCCTTGGGTACGGTTATGTAGAACGGTGTTCTATCTTTAAGGGTGCCAAGAGGTTGCCAACACTGGAATTGGCTCATGCCTCGGTGACCAAGACCACGCTTCTTACGTTGAAGCCCATGGTATTTCTAAATAAGACGCCAACGTTAAGGCAAATAATAAGTGGCGAAAGTTGGAATACAATTCTGTGGAAATCGATAATGAATGCAGAGTAGTTCCACCTACAAGAAAGGGACCCATACATACAATTCATCCATTTCAGTAACGTATTGATAAATGGTCCAAACATAAGAACTCAATGTAGACCAGGAATTACTCCAATAGAGGAAGCGGATTTCAGGTCAAGACTAATACACTCCAAAGGACTATTTAAAATCTAAGCAACATTTATCAGTTGAAGAACATTTCATCAGAACTGCCACAACAAATAAACTATCCGTATGGCTACAGCAGAAAGTTAAATTGAGGGAAATACGCCATCAAACTATTGGCAAATCGATTAAGTAGAGGAAGCGAGTATTTCAATACAAGTGAGGAAGAAATGAGGCGCAATGTAAGTGACAGCATGAGGATAATAGATAACCAAACTCCACTGGCTACACTGCCAAAATACATTTCCTCACCACTAACTCACAGGCAATTTGCTATATGGAAGATCCCTAATATTATAAGCAGAAACCCTCGGATAATTCCGAAGTGCCAGTAAAGCCCTCTCAGCGACTGACATAACCACCAGTTATTCGAAGCTACCGAAACTCTAAAGGTGTCTACAATTTACTAATTGGTTCAAGGCATTTAAGACTACCTCATGAACTCAACGAATAGTTCAAGCAAATCTCAAAGACTCTATGACGATTAGTGTATGCATAATTTAAAATTCCATTTATCATTTGTAGTTTGAGGCACACGTGCTTGCCATATTGGAAAGACCACGAATTCACACTTTTGAACAACAAATATATGCTTTTAGAGGGCCATTCCACTTCCTTCTTGCTTCGATGTGACTCTTAAATTGCATTTAACTGTTGCTTTCTCTAGCGATACCATGCCAGCCTTTATTTAACACCCTTAAAATGTTACAATATTAAAGCGCAAACTCACAACCAGCTACATTCGCCAACTTCCTCCTACACAGAAACAGTCTGAGGAAGTACGATGGCATAGTATAGCTCCTTAAAGCTTCTTTGAAGATGAAAGAAGATATTATACCAGGAAAGAATACATATATTTGGCATACAGGGGGGTTAAAACTACTCGCTTGGCTTGGAGGTCAGCTCACCCTGAAAAAGTTCAGCAGCCCGACACGAAGTGGCCGTTTACCAAAATTGAGAGTCAAACAATCAACCAGCGCACTGCATAGCTCCTCTCCTCCTTTGAGCTTTGTCTCATGCGCTCCCCTTTGTCAATCTCCTGTGTCAGCCATCACATTTTTATCGGTGTTGCGAGTAAACGTCAACTTGACCCTAGTGTCACTGATCGGTCTTGGTAACTCAGTTGGATCCAAAGTTTCGTTCAGTTTGGGAAATGGATTCGCGAACGGGAAATTCTATTGGAAATCACCCTTGTCCTTAGCTAGACCTAGAAACGCAAACCTAAAAGTGGATTCGTATTGGGCAGAGCGGGTTTTAACATTGTCTGCTTGCGTGGAGTCCTGCATCTATCCCTCATTGTCACTTTGCTCCCACTCAATATCTGCTTAGTCATATCTCTCTGAGTTCAATGAAGCTACTAGAGAAGTGAAGAAGCTACTGCGAGTAGACATTGTGGATATCATTGTCCCAGTACGGCAGGCGACCCCGCAACTAACCTTTTCCGGATCGTCACGGCTAGCATTGCCTCCGTTGTTAATAGGCTGTTTGCAGATTACGGGTCTAAAGTACCCGCCGAGGGCAGGCGTCGTCCCCAATCCTTTCGTTGTGGATCTTCACAAATTATCCCATCCGTAGCATAAACACTTCTGCCCCGCTTAGGCTCATCATATGGTAGTATGGAAACAGGCTAGATATCCTTTAAGAGCGGGCCCGCTTAATCGCTGTTACAAAAGTGACGCTCTTAAAGTGCCCTGGAACGAAAAACACCTAGTACTCCGGCAAAATACATCCACCACGCACAAAGGAGGTTGGAGCTACCGGCATGGCTCGAAAGCTGACCCACCCGACGAATGAACAATGCCCCGAAGCATAGTAACTATTTACCAAAATCAAGAGTTGGGCAGACAATCAGCGCAACGCAGCATGACGCCTCCCGACCGACCTCTGACTTGAGGAGGCGTCTCAATTTGGGCGATGTGACCCGCCAAGATTCCCCTAAAGATAAAAGATGTACCTCGTACGTGCAACAGAACCCAGAAGTCGAAACGTCCCACAGCGACGCAATGGCGAAGGCTTAATTAGCTCGTTAGCCAAACTAGGGCAAGCAATTTAAGTATCGCAGACAGCTTGGCCCAACCTAGAGAGAAGCATTCCCGATCCTCCACAGCAAAACTGCATCAAGTACCGAAACGGCCTCACTGGACTACGTTTACACTTGCACGCCCAAACTACGGCGGGAAAAAGCGACCTCCCCACGTCACAGACTAAATGCTACAATGCAAAACGCCTTCCTCATGACGGATTTCATTTATGAATGCTTTCATTAAAAAAAGTTAAAAAAGAATTTAACTTCATGCTCTTTCAACCTCCGATTCTGTATACTCGCTTGTCAGCTGCGAGAGCGTATGTGATTCAGCGGGACAGCTACCGCCTCGTAAGATAGCTGCAGCCTTGGCCTGAACTAAAAGTGTGCTCAAGCTTATCAACAGGGATTGAGAAGCTTCATCGCTCCTTCTGAACAGACGAAGATTAGCCTTTACTTCGGCGACAACGGCACCCAGCACTTCAGCTTGCTTTCTTTCCATGTTCGCCGGGTTTAGATGAGGTTTCAATTGGCCAAGAAGGTGAATTTTAAATTTAAGCGGTACATGAAAACCACTCCTGTTATCACTTAAGGACAGGAGGTCGAGCGCGGTGCGGGTTATTGCCTCAGCGTTATTGGTAGTGAGCTGGTAAAGCAGTTCAGAGTATCGAAATATGAATGCGAATTCGGGAGAGGTAGCTAACGGCGTGAGCCAAGAGTGCGTTCGCTGAGAAGCTGGACCTCGGTTCTCGCCCCCAAGAAGGCATGTCACTATGCTGGCTACCTCCTTTACTGTCTTCCAGGGATCCATATCACCGCAGTCATTCGACATGCTGTATGAGAGGGTTCGAGTAATTATGTGAACAATAATCTGCACATCTTGAGCAACTATAGCCCATCCAAGAGCTGAGCAGGTGCCGAGAGTGTTAACGATAGAGAGAGGAGGATGTGAGAGAGACAAGGATGCTCGCATTTTGGTGCGTGCAATCTCGCCAACGACCTCGTAAAGCTGATGTTTCTTTGCCAGCTGAATCAACTACGAAGGTAGAGAAATAAGCGCATAAACCACTATGTAAGCCACAGTAGAAAGTGGATAATTATGGACGATACAAATGCGTACATTTTGAGCGAGACGAGTGGTGATCGGTTTTGTTCTTTGCAAAAGCGAGGCTTGAACGGCCTTAGCAGTAGATTGCATTGTGGTACAGTGATCCAAATAACCCAGCGCCAAACTAAGTAGGCTTGCATCCGCACCCAGATCCTCTGCGTACCTCAGCAAGAAGAAGTCCGGCATAGCTGAGGCCAAACGCATCGTATTAGACCCTTTTCCACGCAAATCTTCGGCGAAGTAAACAGGACAGTTGTGAAATTATTCAACCCATAAGCCCAAGACTCCAACCTCAGAATAACACGAGGATTTAAAACAAAGAACATGAAACGACGATTTCGGGAAAAGTTTAAAACTTCCTACACTACAATACGGCTCATATCATTTGTACCATCCAAAAATAATATTAAAAAGTTTATCAAGTATGTCACGGAATGACTGCTACTATCACAAACAGCAACAAATCGGTCTACATAAACTCAATTAAGCCTAACTGATTGTGAAGCTTCACATTCCAGGTTTCATGAATGACGGATGAGTTCGGTTCCGATTAAAGCTAACGACCAAGAAAAATGTTAACCATCGAGGATACGTGAGGAAAAAATAGAAACATTGAAATAAGATGTCAGATGTTTACCGTCGGCAGCACTTTCTGGTTTCAGATCGGAGTGCTGAGTCGAACTGACACCATTAAAGAAATCTGGAAGAAGACACTTTACCAGATTGGCGAAGTGGGCAACCATCCACCAGTTATTGAACTTTTCACTCAGTGTAAACACCATGGAAAGGATGTCTTCTGCAAATATGTGTTTGATCACATCATCTACAATCTAAGAATTAAAAACCGATCATCTGCAATCTTAGCAAAATAAGATGACTTGAAGTCAAATTAAAAGCATAAATTATTTCGGCATTATACTAAACCTATCGAAACCGGTTGTGAACGAAATTCATGACGAACTCTAAGGAGGAACTCTGTATTTATGACCACAATATGACATCTTACTGTAGAGAAGGAATTCGTTTCCGATTTATCGCCTGTAACGATCTCGAATTTGGAGTTGAATTGCTCTAGCGCGGTGAGGAGGGACGAATGGTCCACAAAGTGATGAGTGTAAAAAAGCCACCCGACGAATTGAAAGTACCAATCCCCACACGCGTCCACCACTCGCGGATCGTTCCAACAATCATGGCGACCGGCCAAAATTGAAAGAATAAGATTGAGGTATCCGGTATCGATGTCATCTGCTCGTGAATTATTTTGAGATTCTTCCATCAGACGAACATTACAGACACTTTGCCAATGATGCCAAGCTCTCTCAAAACAACCACCCTTTTCCCAGTTTGCTAAAGTTAGGGGATAATGCAGGCATAAGACACATAACATACATTCTGCAGCAATAGAATTTAAACCCTCCAGTGGCATCGAGACCAAAAGTTGACGAATATCCCGGAAAAGGCTAGAATTGGCTCTGGGATGAGACGCCAACAAAGCGGAAACTTCCATTGGCCGCACTTGTGATGTCAATGCCAATGCAGTCGACCAAAACACTTTCGCAGAACCATCATCAAGCTTAATTGAACCTCTATTTGAATGGGCTTTTTCAAGGAGATTGCGAGCCACGTTAACAGCTTCCTGAGACTGGACAAAATACCAGTCGGATAGGGCTGAGGTGAGCCTGCCCGGGCCGAGACTCTTAAAAAGCGTAGCGAGTATACACGCGCATGGAAAGTAAAAAATTGCAAAGAGGGTAGGAAAAAACAAACCTGCAAAAGCACAACTTCAGATA
The DNA here is from genome assembly GCA_001870725.1 of Taenia solium. Taxonomy (NCBI): domain Eukaryota; kingdom Metazoa; phylum Platyhelminthes; class Cestoda; order Cyclophyllidea; family Taeniidae; genus Taenia; species Taenia solium. The sequence goes on from MIEF01008398.1 coordinate 40,323, forward strand.
AATGCCATAATAATTCAAAGGTTTTGACGAGATCGCCATCAGCGGTCAATGATATGTGTCTCTCAGTTGGCAGATCATCACAAACGCCTAACAACCGAGTCCCTTACATAGTAGAAACTAACTGAGGAATTCGCAGATCTCCTGGTAACACAAGGCTAGTACCGCTCGATACTGATGGCTCAAGCGCAAAAGACTGAAAGTGTGCATGATCGAAAGCGACCTACTCTGATGGATCTCTGCACATTTGAGAGACTCGAAAAATATCTAGAAATAAGAAAAAATGGCAGCTAACCGTAAGATGCCCGAATGAGCCTTAGCATAAAGGCATTCTTCTTGGCTGCTGCAAAATACTGGACTTCATACAACGTATCATTAAGGTTATGGTTTGTAGAGTTCTGAAAAACCGTAATTTTTCGTGAGGATGACCACGCGAAACCCAATGGACCCTGTACAGCAACATCACACACATCATCCGCCATCCCAAAAAGCGGCAATCAAACATCGCTTCCGAAACCACCAGCAGACAGCAGTGAGACTAAACAAAATACAGTTCAAATATTTTCCTGGCTAGCAAACGCCAAGGCTACTGAGACAAAAAACTAAATGTAATATAAAGAAACAATGGCTTGATGCCAACGCTATGCCAAGTTTCCTCCCGCTTTCAGCTGCATTCTACAAGCTTTAGCCGCTGATCGAAATAACCGCTTCACAGCTTGTCAAGTCGGGCGTGACTTTTAAGGGATCAAAATCACTTGTTAGTTTAAAAAGGCTATTAAAAGCTTTGCATTAAAAGAATTATCACTGTTTTCTCAATTTCTTGTTGCACTTAACTCTTAAATCATCTTGCTTGCAAAATTATGTTAGTAACCCGTATGTAATTCGCTCATTTGGAAAACCTTTACGTCATGATGAACTTTTTATTTCGTTCTGGTATTTTTATACAGAACTCTGATCCCTTTCCGTGTGGTCGCTGCGTTTAACCGCCGCGTGTTGTAGGTAGCATGACCGATGGGCTTGGTCCTTCTATTGCTGTGAAACAGCACGGTCTTTCGTCTATCCCTTCTGCCCCACAAAATTGGAGTGTCGATAAATTTGTAAACGAGTTTCAAGTCACCGTAACATCATTTACCGCGGAAACGATTGAATTTGATTTGATTAACATCGATTGCACATTCGCTAATGCCATTCGCCGAATTCTCTTGGCCGAAGTGCCATCATTTGCTATCGATCGGGTGTATTTGTATCAGAATACTTCTGTTATTGCGGATGAAACGTTCTCCCACCGCCTAGGCTTGGTGCCATTGAATGTTGACCCTGACAAAATGGGTTTTTGCATCGCTGACTTACCTGAATCTGACGATCTTAGTGCATTCGACCCGAATTGTCACTTGGTTTTCGATCTTAGTGTGAAGGCTGAGAGACCCCACTCCAAAGAAAACGGCGATGGCCAGTCAAAGGAAAGCTTCCAGTCTTTTCCTTTGTACAGGTAGGTATTGTGTAATGTGAACTCGCAACACGAAACTTTTTTCGCATTCCTACTCTGATGTCTGGTATTTCTAAGTGTATTCTAACGTCAGTTTCCTTTTGCCAACGAATGAAGTCCTATTTTAGTTCGGACCTCAAATGGGTGCCGCTTACTGGTCAGGAGGATGCCTTTAAAAATGAGGGTGCAAGTTATCCTGCTCCTGTTAGTAAGAAGATTCTGCTCAACAAATTGGGCCCTGGTGACGAAATAGTGGCCCGTTGTCTTGCGGTTAAAGGGGTGGGTCGTGACCATGCCAAATTTTCTCCCGTTTCAGCTGCCTTCTACAAGCTTTTGCCATCGATCGAAATTAACGGAACAGTGCGCGGCGAACTTGCAAAAAAGTTGCAAAGAAGTTTTGCTAAAGGCGTTATTGATGTGAGAATGGGCTATTTATTATTTTGTCATTTTGTGCACAATTGTAATATTTTTATTTTAGATGGGTAATGGTAATTTGGGGGTCCATAAATCAATAGTTTGGTGATTCTAGATAGACTCACGAACACAAATAGCAAGTGTGGCAGACGCGAGGCTGGACAATGGGTCTAGGGAGCATTTGAGGCACCCGGACCTGGCAAATGTGGTGCACGTCTTCCTCAACCCATGTCACTTCATTTTTACGGTAGAAAGCATTGCTCCCGGTTATCGTCCGCCAGATACGCTTGTCAAATGTGCCGTCGATGTAATGCTTTCAAAATGCGCGCACTATCTTACCATTGTGGAAAAGCCAGGCTTTGCCGTCAGTCCACTACGTGATCCGAACGGAGACATTGGCGGGGCAGAACTGACCGTACGTTGATACCTTGTATTTTATGCAAATGAGTGTAGGGGCTTAGCATTTTGAACTTTAATGTGGGATTGTCATATTTTTATCTCGAAACCTGAGGTGTCCGAAACTCAATCTTCATGATAGATATAGCTGATATATCATCGCTATCCTTCTATGGAAGTAAATCTTAAAGAGCGTAGTCTATGTGCACATGATATGCTCGAGTTTTCGCCTCTAAAACTCTCCGTAAGCATCGCGTTGCTCTCAGGTAGTTTTTTAATCATGAATGATGAGATAAGCAGCTTATTTTTTCGATGTGTCAGGGTGAGGAGGCCGCAAAAACTTATCTTAATGGACGTGCAATTGGCCTAGATGTCGCTTTTGTCTCAAACGATCTGCGTAGGGCGACCTTCCGTTTCACGGGGGAGGATCACACTCTTGGAGCTCCCCTTTGTTACTGCATTCTCCGCAGGTAATTGAGACAGTTAATTCAGCAGGGAACGCTACGATTGTATCTTGCAGCAGTGCAGCCAATTCTGTTATGCATGCAGAGCACAAAGGATACCTTGCTGCGCCGTATTTCAAATAGTGTCTGATTCACTTCGTTCTAGCTGGTTATTTTCCAATGCCACTTATTTTTAGGCTGGCCAGAGCCCTATTCAATTTGTGTGAGCCTTAGACTGTGCTATGTGTGTCCATTTTCGGCCGTTGCATGCGTGCTTTCGTGTTGAGAAGCACTATTTGATTGATGAAGTAGTTTTCAACAGTGTCGAACATGGAGGCTATTATTATTAAGTCATTCATCTGATTTAAAATTAACAAGCCTCATCGTGCTTGCGAATGCTCTCGAATTTTTTGAATAATTGTTTCGAGTTACTTCTCCTGTTGATAGGCATTGGCTAATTTAGATAACAGATTCTTTTAGTTTTTTAATTAATTCATATAGGAACAGTAGTTTGTCGATGCCAATCTTACATTCGTCCCAGATAGTATGGGGAGAGTTACAAAACATTTTGGCGCAAGTCTTTTTTTGGTTGTACTTTGGGTCTGATGCAACTGTTATACCTAATACCAGCAACTTAAATGCCAAAGTAAGTGCGAAGCCGCTTTTTCTCCACACCATGTTTGAATTGTGTTCGTACTTTCCATTCACTTATTTTAGTGAAGCAGTAAAGCTTTGCGGATACTGCCAACCTCATCCCTTGGAGGACTCGATAACTCTCGAAATTCAGAGTAAAGGTATTTGCTGACACTCGCAACACCTCATTATGGGAGTGTTCTAGTTATCTTTCGAAATTTTTATTTTAGACGAAATGGCGGTGACGGTGCTTCAAAATGGTTTATACTGCCTTCGCGCGTGTTTTGAACACATCAAACGTAAATTCAAATCAGCAATGAAGAAGGCGCAGAAACAGGCTTCCAAACCGACATCTGACTGAATTATTTGCCAAAATTCTGTACAGCCTTTGCAGCTTTGATATGTATCTACCTCACACTCTGAAAGTTATCTTTTCGATTGCAGCCAGTCGGTTTTTAAGGATTGTTTTTCTTCAAGCTTTGGATACATTTGGTCTCAAGGAGTATTCGCTGTCGACCGCGATGATGCTTTGCTCTTTTCGAAATTGTTGCGAGGAGTGTACATTGAAGTGGGTTCCTTTTCAATTACCTTTTTTTTGAGGATGCAATTCTGCAGTCTAGAAGAGGAATAGGGGCACTAGTTTATCAGGATAAATGCTTGAGGCGGGTTGGGTTTGGGATTTCCCATCCCCAAGCAGGAGTGTCGACCATTACGGACCGGAGGATTCTCATGTGTAAGGTGACGGTGGTTTCCGCTCGAGATTAACTGCTTCATCTGTAGATCCTCAGGTGCTCGGATTTCCATAACCTTGTATGAAGAAAGGATGGTATGGTGGGCAAGGCGACAATTGTTTACCTAAGCACGATTAATTTCATTTAGTTAGAGCAATGCAGCATAGGTAAGTTAAAAGATATTTGTAAGTTCAGTGGGTGGAAGCAGTGAGTGCGGGTAGCTCCCTCCAAATAAGCTCTCACAGATGGTTATTCGTTACAGGCGAACCAGTTGGAAGAAATGTTAACATTCTCAGTAATAGTTTATTTCCAATCCAGCAAGGAGGAATGCTTCAAATTCCTACGACAGCTTTTGTTTCTCGATTATGTAGAAAGATTTTCCCTTCCTGACAGACCTAGTAGCATGTGTAAATGGAAGAGTCGTCAATTGGCGATTACCTTAATGTCTAAAGGTCTCATTTCGATTGATGTTTACTACCATGCATTAGACTGAAAGCTTTAATTGCACTGAGCATTGGTGGCTTAGATCTTTGCTTGATACTTTTTACCTTTGATAATTGCAAGGCGGTAGGAATGGGGAAGCTTCAAATACCTCTTCAGGTATGTTCATTGCAGTTGCATGATTGGAACTGCGACCAAATATTGCCAAGTTGTGTAGCCTGCCTGACAAACTTTGAAATTTATCACCAGCAGTTTGTGGCTATTAATTCCTGTGCAGTGACATGAACAGCAAACTCGTTTGAAGATTTAGGCATAAATTTACATGCATAATTGAAAAATACTGCAGCAGAGAAGTACAGTATTATTCTGTGAAGACAAAGGCGAAGGGATAGTGCAAATTTATTTTCACAAAGCGGCAACCACTTCAGTTAAAACACATCTTATTCAAATATTTGAAGTTTAGAAGGCACTCATGGTTGAATCTGAAGCACAATCACTCGTCAGTACCTATACCTGGAACTAAGTATTAACCTCTCTCCTCGAGCGCATGTTTGACATCCATTTAGTAAATTAACACAATTTGGATTGCCATTCCGGGCATGAGTTAACGATTCGGCATGTTTGAAGTGCATCAAAGTGTATCCGGTAGCATCTATGATCAAGGCTACGTACATAAATGGGATTCTCAACCGTCATATGCGTGCAGTGCATTGAGTCAGGTCCTCGCACATCTGAGGTTTTGAAAGCAAAAGAACCTGAGGCGATTATCGGACGGGAAAAGTGGTATGGCCGAATTCTCCTCGTGGAGTCTTTGTTTGCACATTTTAGACATACCGAGCCTTTAGTTGTAGGATTTACTATTTTCGGTAAAACTATCACATGTGATATTCAAAGAAGGGATGTCTTTTAATTTAGCACACCTTGAACCATGCTTCCCATCGCGATAAGGGCGCGCTGCATAGAATTCAGAAGTATCAATTCATTACCTAAAGAAGTAAAGTTTAAAATGCTGAACTTCTGTAAATACATAAGCTAAAATCTGCACCATGATAAAAATCATGGCATAATTCTGCGTCAAGAATATGTTAGCCATAATATGCTGCTTTTTGGTGGAAACACCAACTGACGGGCATATTGAATCAGTCCTGGCTTCTAATGTTAAGCTTTGCTTGAATAATTTGTTAAGTTCTTCTGAACTTACATTATGCTTTGACTTGCTATTTGAATGGGATTTAAATGAGCCACTGCGACATGACTGAACACATACGCTTATATAGCAGTTAGAGGTTGGTTTCCCAATTGCATTTGTCCAGAATCCTGTTTAATTTCTAGCTTTTAGTCACTGACATTGTAATACTTTGCTTGTTCAAACTACCGGTTTCGGTCACTTGGGTTGCCATTATTGTACTAGCCGGTTGGCCGGCCTTCGGGCTGTGGGAACAGCCCCCCAAGCCCTCCCTTTCCAGAATACATATTCTGCCCTAGTACTATGCCTTCTTTCAACTTAAATGAAGGCTCGGGACGCTACGGATACGATCAGTATTCCTCAACTGCAATCAAGTGAACATAAAATACAGCCATATTTATCATAAAAGTGCTATCAACTTGGAACTTTGGAGTAAATTGATTGCATTTCCTCTCTTGAACACACACGCACTCCAAATCCGATTCTTCACTCCCATTATGCTGTCTTGGAAATGTGCAAAACAGACCCCCTCCACTGTTTGCCTCAAATCGGGCTTTTGGTACGGGTCAGATTGCGTAAGATACGCGGTGTTTTTGAGCCTCAAGTTGTTTACGGTATTTGAAGCAACCCAAAACGAAGTGCATATATTCTTAAAATTCATTAAAATTCAGGTACAATTCTCAATGGTCGACAAGCATCAAAAACTAAGTAGCATGCAAATTAAAAGTGAAAGTGTGGGTGCTTTTGGACGAAAGAACATAATCAAAGGTATAAAATATAAGGGAGGATTAAGCGTCAAAGTAAATAGCGCGTCCAATCAGACTGGAGCCTGATCATCATAGTCTTTGAAAGACGTCGCGTCCGAGGCGGTGCTTTCGTCCTGAGTTCTGAGAGAGGAATTCGTCTTTGCTTTACCACCAACACCTGGGCAACAGCGTCGTCCACAGTTTGCACCGCAACTTCGACCACAGCTACCAAGACACTCTTCTGCTAGCTCTTGTACCGTTGCAAACTAAATGAATAATATCATTGAAAGTATTACGCAAGCCTCTTTAATGCAAGAGTGCTCAGTGATCCACCTTAAAGCCCTTGAAATCTCATCCTGAAGTGATTTAATGTCTTATTCAAGGTGCCGATTCTTGCAAGCCATTTGGTATCAAATTTATGCTAAATGTAATGCGCAAAGAGTTTGGTGAATTTCGAAACGTCTCATAACATGAATCAAAACGTGCGATTTGGGTAATGGTGATCCATTCATTTTCCAATTCTCGATGACTTAATAGATTTCTAAGTCATACCACATAATCACTGACCTATAAGAGAGTTAAATTAAAAGCAGCACAAAAATTGCCGTTATTAAACGCTTCTTATTTAATTAAATTGCCAGCATCAGAATACATGCCAACACCTAACAAGCTGCAAGTTATCCAGATCTTCAAGTTCACTATTCCAACAATCTCAGACCCATAATGCCAACTGTGTGGGGATCTAAGTACCAATGAAATTGGAGCTTCATTAATTGTCTCTTGGAGGTCATTCAAGACACTGTAGTAAATGGCAAATTTGCGGCTTTGTGTGCAAGGTCACAGGGGGGCGCTGGAGGCTTCAGCTCGCGAGTAAAAATAACACTACCATTTGGGAGGTCGATTAGGCTTACTAGTGATTCAAAACCTCGGTCGCCATTGCAAGGTACTTTCACATCAAATTCGTCATGACTGCACGGATGCTAGTAACATAGTAGCCGAAAAATGGCAGCTTGATCCTGGAATTTTGGGTTGGATATGAGATGGTCAGTAATTTCGCGTAACTGATTTACCTTCATTTTCGGGTAAACAAATCTACGAGACAATGAACCATATGATGCTCGATTCCGTTGCCAAATTGGTAAAAAATGTGGAATCGGTTGCATAGTAGCGCTCAAAACACTACCGTTGGAAATGAGGGCATGCCAGTCGATTAAACCAGTTCACACTGATTTATCACAAAGATTAAAATAAAGTTTTAAGCAAAATGTAAAATAACCCCCGAAAGGGCGCACTGAGTTGCCGGGAAAGTCGGCCCATCTGCGACGATGCTTACATCTCTTACCCAAATAAGAAGAGTTTCTTTTAGCTGGTCTTGATGCTCCAAAAAGTAAGTAACGATTTGGTCGGTTGCATGTTCAAATTACTAAAATCTACTTGTAGGCTCTGTTGACATGCCTCAATACGTGTCTCAAAAATTTACCAATTTAATTTCTCAAGGTTATTGTGCAGAAAAAAGTGTAGTAAGGAAAGGCGCGGGCAAGGGCTAAAGGAGTAAGAAGTATACAAATACATAAATGAATAAGGGAGTGGGATAAGGATAAAAGTAAACGCAGTAAAGAAATTGCGTGAAAGTTGAGCTAACACAGACGTATTCGTTCACACGGATTGGAGGGGTGTCAACAAGCACCTGGAAACGCGGCGATTGCACACTAGTAAGAAAGAACATCTGCTTAAGTAAAAATATCCCCTAAATCGGTAAGGGGAAGGGAAGACGCTCAGAAGTTGGTAAAGTGTGGAAAGGAGAAAGGCGAGAGAGGAACACTGTGAATGCGCTAAAAGTAGCTGTTTTTGGTGGATGTGTGAACAGAGGGCTCGTGTGCGTAGAGCTGGTCCAACTCAATACGACTGGTTTTCTGAGTGGTGTCAGCAGCCGCATCGGCGGGATTGGTGATAGTGGGAACAGGGCCACCGTTTTTGGAGGCCTGTAGGGTGACAGACACAGGCGGGACGTTAACATTGCCGTGAGTGTCATTCCCTGAGGCACCCGCATCGGGCTGCTGTGGACAGCAGGAGTCGGAGCAGCATTTCTGGTTCGGTCCACAGTCGTAGAGACAGGTCTCGGGATTTTGCTCTGTATTCTGAAGGTGTGCAGGGGAAAGGCATTAGGATGGGTGCAAATCAACGCAAGTGTACAGAATGCATTAAATTCGGGGGAGGAAGGAGGTAGGGGAAGGCCAGGGGGTGGGGAAACGCGAGGGGAAAAAAAAACCCTAACCACTCCATAGTTTGAGAACATTGAAGTTGAAAATGAGTCCATTACACGCGAAACCACGCCTTTGAACGTAGGAGGCGAAAACGAAATCAAATTTTTTACTCAGAAGTACAAATTTTACACAAACTATATGCCCTAACACGGTTACAGATAGCAGTATTAAAATAAGCAGGCTGAGAGGGTTATTACTATCGAAACACAAATCCACTCACATCTTCAAATTCCGGTTGGATTGTGGTACAGTGAATGTTATATTCGTGGAAGAGCTGTTTTACCCGTCGAGCTACTATCGCGTACTCTGCTACACAAGCAAGAAAAATAATAAAATAGTGAAAACAGGTAAGAATCAAGTATAATAATCAGGTAAAACAAAATCAATAAGTGTTTTGAGCTAAAAAATACCATTGTACCAATGAAAAAAGGTTTGGCAGCGAAACAAATGTTTCCGCTCACGAATACTGAGCTGCTTAATGAGCAATAATAATCACTCGAAGAACCAAAGTTATGAGCTTTAAACTGATCGCTTGTTTTTATAATCATGCATTGACTATCAACTTGACGAGAAAAGAAACTCAGTGCAATAGAAACAATGCTATGGGTGAAATGAAGTTGGCCAAGTGTGCTTATGGTTGGATCTGTTCTTTCCTATAATATGGATGGGGGAGAGCTGAGGAAATTGGATAAATAGCAGATCAACATGGAAAATTTCACTAATGCAAAATTCTACCATGCACAATTTTTATTGGAGTATACAATGTTAATGAGAATCACGGGTACGAGCGTAGAGGTGGAGGGGCTCCACAGCAAACTAAGGCTAGCCTAAGATTTAATGGTTCAGCATAGGTGGATGGAGGTCAGCGAATCATGGTGAACGTCTGCTGGTCACAATGTCAAAAGTTGAATTTATTTGCAATCAGTTTAAAAAGCGTGGATTGCAGGATTCGGGTACGAAAACGAAAGACGGTGCGAAGAGTGGGTGTGTGGAGGAACTTACAGCACAAACCTATGGAGACAGGGGGAGACAAGTGGACAAAGCTGGGGTTAAAAAGGGAGAAACCAATGAGTCGAGATTACAAAGAAGGCAGTTACACAAGCCCTTGCAGCAACCCAAGCCTCCATTTTCCGAGTTCGTTTTCGCATTTTAACCCGGGTACTTGAATAGCTACAGTTAAACTTAAAACATAGCAACAAGTCACGTTTGACGCTGGATCACCACATATTTAAGTTACACGAGAAAAATTTTCGCTTGAATGCTCGCTATTTCACGGTGAAGTAATGTTTCAAACTATCAAAAAACTGGTTACATCTTCAGCAAGGGTTACTTAGACATTTCAATGGTGATTCAGAAGCCTAATATAAACGGTGCCTACCGAAAAATGGATGAAAAGGAATGCAAACAATTACAAATGTGAATAAATCTTTTTTCCTCCAAACCGTGACCAAATATGTACAAGCAACAGAATTACGTTATGGCGAAGAACAACTGAAATCCTGTGTAAAGCTCGCAACTTTCCAATTTCACATAATATATCCGTCTGGTACTGTGCGGTTCTACTTCAAACAGAGATGGCGCTTAATGATGCAAAACTCAGCAAGTCAAATAACTGTTTCGGACAAAGTCCCTCAAAAAGGTGGTACTTATGTAAACTCCGCTCTTCTCTTTCCCGCTATCACATACATACGTAGGTGTAGAAAAAGACACAAACAAGAACACGTGAAGATCAGTACTGGCTAACCTTGACCCACGACTAAGTGCATCGTGAGGAATGGTTCAAAAAGTAATATTTGTAAACAGGGATTGTTTCACAACGAAGAAGCATGTCCACAGGCTTGTGGTTACAATTTCTCCATATAGACCGTGTAGCTACGTGAGAACGAAGTTTCCACTTGGTACAAAATAACCGATTTGCTGTTCTATAAAATCAAAACATAAATGTCACAGGAACAACGACACCGACCAAAGTTCAAACTAGACAACAAATGGTTTATTGATAACACCCCTGACGGATAATGGCAAGCAAGTGGTGTGGAATCCTTTACTTGTCAAGGTGCAAAATCAGAGTCGTACAAATGCGTGTACATGGCAAGGAAGGCAAGAAAAGGAGCAGATAATTTGGAACACAGATGACCGGTATTCGTACCGAAACATTTCCGGCCTAATGCAACGCAACAGAGAGAGTCATATGGGGGGATAGATAATTAGAAGGTTAAAAGACCAATCTCTGACTGAAACGCAATATAAGACGATATCTAATTAAGGAAACGTTCCGCCTCCAATGAAAACACGAAATGTAATAAAATAAGCCCAAAATGATGGATGGAGATAAAACAGTAGGTTCAACCGGCTTATTAACCATAAATTCACCAACAATGGGAAGTCACACAGATAAAAACGGTAATGCTCTAAAACCTTTAGTGCGACTGATAAAAACATTTCACAAAAAAAATAAGGAGCACACCTGAAGATACGACTACGAGCCTTACCCAATGTACATTAAGAAAAGCAAAAAGAAAAGATGTCTATCGCTTAACAATAGCAATAATGCCATTAATCTTGTCTACCGTAGTTAATCTGATGACGGAAGGCAGTCGCTAAGGGACGGAAGATGGTAATGGAAAGGCTATGTTAAGAAACCATCCAGTCTATAATTTAGCAGATTACATTTACCCACGCTAGCCAGAACTCTCACAGCAAGGGCAAAGTAAAAGTAGCAACGAAAAAAGATGTGATAACATCCAATAGCAAATACGTTGACATAACGGAAGAGGTAAACTTTGGTATTACAATAATTCATGCTCATCGTTCAAACTGAATTTAGTCCGGTTTTCGGCATGGCTGACTTCAATGATTTGCTATAAATTGTGGGCGCCCGGGCAATACGATTGCTTAAATGCAATTCTAGGCACTGCTATGAAGTAGTCCACCAGCACTCCTAACAGTGCTCTTGACTACGTTCCTGTCACTTTGAACTCTCCTCTCCAAAAGTGCTGGTCGAACCTGATCGGTATGATTGCAGCTTATCTACTTTACGAATCGAGTTTGACGCCGTTCCCAAGCTGCAGAGGCTTCTCGGAATATTTGCTGCATTACCAGCCCGATTCTGGTAATAAGTTTCTCCAGGGGAGATGCACCACGTTCACGAAGACCCTCCCACCTCAATCATGATAGAAAACTACGTGTCGACGTCACTTAAAGTAATACGAGCTTCATGTGTTAAGAACGACTCTCAGTAGCGCTCAAGTTGAGTGACGAAACAATTCCTTCGCACCTACATCAACCGGAAGAGTCGTGGAAAACGCTAAGCCCCACCACACTCGAACAACCCACACACTATTCCGCGCTTCTTGGGCAGGCACAGCTTCATTCTCAAACAACTATGCTTTCTTTACGCGTGTACGTGTGTGCGTGTATGCTGTCAACTCCAGACAGAATTGCTCACTTCCTGAGGTCCTACCAACTACTATTGCCGAGATCCGTCCACTCAACACGACACAACTCAGCAGTGTGCGGTATTAACTTCGACCTCTTCAGGAACAGTCATCACTCGACAATTGGTTCGACGCAATGCCTCACGCTGCACAATGACAGCATGCCTTTGGGACTATTTGTGCCTTAAGATGAAAGGGAGGCTTTGCTTCATCCTCCAAGTGATCACTACCTTCTCCTGGCACCACACAATCACATCCAAAATGGACGGTGGAGAAACACAACTGAGGTGGAAGCAAGGATGACTAAAGCTAGGTTATTTGCTTCTAGAGACGCAATGTCTTATGAAAGTGGAATTGGCAAGCTCCTAAGGCCAGAAAAGGCATGTGGGCTGCAGTTGCGAACATTTTAATGTGCAAAACAATTTAGGGGGTTTTCTAATTTCATTTAAATTTAATTACATGAACCGTGCAAAGTTATTTGATTTCCGGAACAGGATCGTTTAAGTTCGTTCTTTCCAACATTTATTCCAATTTCAGGATTTTCATCGTCAGAATTCAATTTCGCCACAATTGTGTAGGGAGAGCAATGAACATACTCTGTGATACCGATTAAGATAATAACAACTGAAGAGCATAAAGTAAAAAAGAACGAAAACGGTATCAAGCGCTTTCGCCTTTTGACAAGCGCTGGCAACTTAAGTACCACAGATATTGGAAATCTTTTTTTACAGCCATAAAAATTAATGGAAAAGTTGTTCAGAAAACGCATGAAGTCAAGAACACACTTACGTAAACTACGGACACGGAGATGCACAGTTCCAATAATGCAGTTACTTTGCAGTTTCCAAACGTGCAAATCATGTACTCGAACGACGCCATCGATCTACGAAATGGATTAAACGCAATCTTAGAGAAATGGGAGAATCACTAACTGTGGGGAGTGGAGATAGGCCAACAAACAAATGTGGGAATGCACCACATGTGTGTTTAAAGAAAGGGCCAGTGCTTTTAGAAAGAGTAGAACTTTTAGCACAAATTGATGAATGGTATGAATAAAGACGACTTTTTTGAGTTGATTTTGTACAAAGATCAAATAATCCAGGAGGAAATGCAAAGAAATAGAAGCAAGATGAATGCAAAATTATAAAATATGCTAACCAAGGTAGAGTAACACAAAGTGACTGAGGATGCTAGATTAAGGGAAGAACTTGATTCATTTCTTTCACGAAATTCAACACGACAGGTAACATCCCACAAAGCCTTTCATCCGTAGCTAATTAATCCGCCATTTAAGTTTAAGCAATCTTCGCCAAACTCTGTATTCAGTCAAGTGCTCCGAGCACAAAGTAACGAGGCTTAAAGTGCCCAAAGACAAACAATGCCTGCCATTATTTTTTCCTCAAACATTAGCTCATTCATAACATATAGCACCTGGATGCATAAAAAGTGCTGCTAGCTTATCATACATCAGGTGAAAACATACCGCATTGCAAAGGTCGTGAGCTTACACCCGAAGATACGAATAAAAAATAAAACAAAAACACTAGTCTTAACCAAGCATTAATAATTTTGACCAAACAACCGGGAGTACAAAAACGAAGTTGCCTCGCAAAAGTGGCAAAACCAGAGCTAATAAAGTGAGTAAAACGACTCGAACTATGCCATCCCATTACCAGGTATAGAAGGAAAGACCGCCGGTGTTCGAGTTTTGCATAAAACAGCATAGTACAGAAGGTTTACCTAAAAGTTGTACCATTGCATGTGAAACAAACAAGAAGCACACGACAATACGCAGTCAGATGTCGACATTACGAAACTCTTTCCGTAACTTTCACACAAAAAATGAAAAAAATTGAACCGATGCCGTTTGCATAAAGAAAGTCGTTTTTGTAGCATAATAGAACACAAGAATAATTAACCGTGTAAATTGAGACTGTGGATGGAGTGGGTTAGATGAGTGTAAAAATACATCCCACATTAAAACGAATTCGCAGCCTCTGGAGCGGCTTGAAGCGTTTCGGATGTTACAAAGAAGAAATGGGAACGAACACTCAAATAAAGGCAATCTAGAGTCGAAGAAATGGAATGAGTGCCGTAAAGGTTTGACAGGATCAAAAAATCCATTAAAAAAATGGAATGGACGTATGGGCACTGGATGACATTGGTGATAACAGTCAGCAGGCTTCCGTGGATAGAATCTTAGCACGCGTAAATATGCAAGTCAACACAGTTGGCAGGTTCAAAACGCTCTAGGACGGCTAAAAGGACTTTATTCCAGCAAGCGATTCCTGGCCTGCTGGAAACATCACTACACACCTGTTTTTCTCCCGCAGAATTTTAGCGGTGGTAGAAGTATAGTGGAGCAGAGATCTCACTTTTAAGCTTTTCAAACAGAAACAGGAAACAGCACAGAAGAATGAAAAACAATGGACAATGGAAGAGATTGCCACTGGAGGCTCTCCAATAAAGAGGAAAAACACCCCTATTTTTTAGCAGATATGAGGGTTCTGAGGTGGGAGACAGTAATATTAGTTTACAATGGTCACTAGTTCACCATCCGCACTCGTCAATCGTATTAAGGAGGTTCAAGCAAACGGTCAAAAGTACAATTACAGAGAGATAAACAGAATACAAGTGCCTCTGATTGTATACTAGTGGAAAGCAAGACCAAAAGTTAACACAACACCGAAACAGTTTCAGATCTGACAGACAGTGCAAGGCTGCGACATGCCAAACAGTTCAACCGCCGTCTCTACATTTTAAAGTGGTGGCATCACGAGACAGAGGATTTCCCTAGTTCAAGGTGTGTCGTTATGGGGCTTGACTTAAACAGAATGTGCTTTGCAAAAATAAGGCAAGAGCAAAATCGACGTGCGATCAATCGCACACAAATTGGGTCAACGAAATAGTTGGGGATAGACAAACAGATCACGCAAAAAAAGACATTGGAAAAAAAATAGGTGTTTGAAAGATGTAAGGCGGTTGGAATACTGTGGCTGTGAGTGACATCAAAACCTTAAATTGACCGGGTGACATTGACAAGGTGGCTGTGTAATTGACACATGAGCCCACGCATACCGCATATGAAAACCTGACGCAAGCGGGTCTAATGTGTGTGTGTGCTTGTGTATAGTTTATACATACGACGAATCAACACGCACAAGCCCCCACGTTGTTTAAACTACTGTCCTGCAGTAAGTTGGCACAGTACCGCCCGCGATCACACGCATCGGTCGAGAACGGTCGAGGAAACTTTACGTAGTGTAATGTATTCTAAATCCTTGGGATGACCGCATTAACAAGCACATAAAAAATAAAGTCTATCTTGCGAGGTCAAAAGTTCAATTCTATCTCTAGGGTTCCAGGGTGCAAAAGTATGATTCCATCAAAATGACAATGGCATAGGTCGACAAATGACATAAGATGTCATTTTGGACGTTGGCAACTGATGACTCGAAATGCAATAAAATGAATTTTATGTTTAAAAAACACCGAGATGGGAAAAAAATTGATTCTGCTTTACAATAGCATTATGACTGGATAGGCAAGAATTAGTAAGAAATTCCCTTTTCATACAAGAGAACCAGCAAAAAAAGCATTCGATACAAAAACGGTACCTTTTCGAGTCGATTTTTCAGGTTTCTAATGCAAATCTCCTTTGGGACGGATTGAAGGAGAATGAGTGCAGCCTTATACACTGTAAAGGGAGAGGAATCATGTATCAATTATCATAAAAAAATAAGGGCGTTCCGTGCAGTCCATGTCATTCTTTCTGCCCTACCAGCCCCAGTATGAGAGCAGCCATCTCAAATAAAAAATTGGAGACAAATTTGCTGTCATGTACGGGTCAAATGACGGCATCAAAGGGTGCAATGTTGTACGTATTATTGTAGTTTGGCACCCCGCACGTGGCGGATGGATGAACTCGGCCTTAAGAAGGAATGATTCAAACACATTGCGGAGATGCATACACACATTCACAAGCAGCAGAGCTAGACGCACACACACAGGGGAAAAGCATATATGTGAGAGTAGCATAGCGATCAAAGCAATGTGAAAGAACCTATACCCAAAACTGCTATTGTACTTTAACGTCAGCCCTCGCTGAAGGCAATGGGCAACGCCCGTACGTGTGCAGGCAATAGCTTCCTAATGATACTGGGTGAAGCCGCACAGTATCTTCTGAATAATGTAACCCAGTTTTTTAAACAAACTCATTATTGTATAAAATGTGCTGAAAATAAAATGATCAAATATGAACAGAAATGTACCCCTTGAAGAAAACTACAACAATTCAAGCTACTAAAATCAAATGAAACTAAAATTAGGAAAAGTTCAGAGGAAATGGCTTAAACAATTGCCACTGAGGAGCCTTGACACCACCATGAATAACAGAATGAGGGAAGAGAATTTAAAAGATCAAGGACTAGATGAACCCTGCGATTGGGTTGGTTTACACAAGCTTTGACAGTTGGTCAACTTCAAATGAAAACGATCATAACTTCGAAAGCTTGATACGCCTATCACCCGACTGTTTAGTACTTTTTCCGCAAAATAAAAGCAAATGAAAACTATCAAGAACGCTTGTTTAGATTTTGCGAGAAAAATATCAAACCCAAGCAAACAGTGCGATGTGCACAGCCTCGTATGTCAAAAAGACAATTCAAACGGTATGGAAATCAGAAAGCCATACAAATCAAAGGTAACCGAGAACTCAATTTTCTCCCCAAGAAAATTATTAACCATTTTTGTGCTTAGAAGCTGACCTAGTGGTTAGAATACCATTAATCTACTAATGAATTAGAAAACAATACAATTCAGTATCAGCTCAGCACGTAATGGGAATCAATCATGAGTAGCAATACCCATGATACTGGATAAAGTATGGACAGCTTACGTAACGGCAGTGTAGAATACAGAATTATGATGACCATGATTAAGCTAAAATAAACAAAAAAGTATGATGAGTTTCTCAGTTATCAAGCGGGTACAAATGTGCATTCACTGCTGTTAATTAATAGTATTATGCAAGTTCATTTAGCAGAATTAAAACCTGACACTCGCATGAATTGGTTAGCACTAGTTCATGAAATGTTTAAGAAAAAGTGTCGTCTCCCAAGTAAAGCTTATTAATATTAAGTAGATCTATAATATTTGTAGAATCTTTTAGACAATAGTAAGGGCAGCTTGGCATAAATGTAATTATGAGTATGTTGAATAAGTTCTTAATATGATTTCGTTAACCATAAAATAGCCATCTCCCAACACTGATTTGGTGTTTTAAGGATTAATTGATAAGGATTTGGGAAATTTGTCTGGGGCACCTTGGAATGTGGGGTGGGGGCAGAGATGTACACCGACTAACCTCATTGCCGGGTCGATGAAGAGCTTCCATCTGTTCTCCGGTTTGGTGGGATCACCTGGCACTTGCCAGAGAATCAGCGCACTCACTACGACGATTATGGAGCCAAGAAAGTCGGCAAAAACGTGAAGAAACACGGCCCGCATATTCATCGAGTGACCTTGATTGCAAGGAAATACTCAATGGATTAGACTTCACGGGAGGTGGAAAAAATAAATAGCAACACAAAGACGAACCACGGCACGCAACAAGATTCGGGTGCACGTCAAAGTTGACAGAGGCAAAACATGCAGGTGGCGAGCGTTTGAGGAAATGGACATTCCATTTTTTGATAAAACCGCTGATTCAAAAGATCAAGGTGCAATGCTTGCCAATTTAACCACCGTTAATAAACAAAAAGTTATGGCGGTCGATGTAAGAATGACATAAATCGATAAATTCGTTACTATGGTGCGTTTAACGGCAGCTATTTTCTCCAAAAAAAGCAACCACGAAAAGTGTATTCATATCCAATGCATCAGATAATTTTTAAAGTCAAATACAAAAATAATCGGAGAAAAATTGCTTGTGCAGAAAGGTGTAAAATGAACCAATAACTATGATCCTGTCTGCAGCATTCAAAAGCGAGCGTGCATGATTGCAAATGCATATCAGACACAAAGCAGAAGCAAATGCAGAGCAAAACGCACGTTTTTGTTTCCCAATGGCGCGCTTCGTATCTGCTATATGAATATAAGCAGTACAGAAGACAAAAATACATGTGAATGAACAGCCGTGACCGAATTTTCGATCACACAGTCCAGGCAAAGCATCCGAGTCGAAGATCGGGGGGCATACCAAAACCAGTCTGCATCAACAGGACGTATTAATAAGCAGATTATTTAGTTAAGCACCTGCGTCTTGAGCTATTTCTATTTGGCGTTGTGCTTTATTCGGACCAATAGTCTCCATCTAAGATAAACAAGATGGTCAAATGACCTTAGATTTTATGTGATTACTTCACCTTAAGTAGTATAAAGAGTCGGCCAAACACAATAGCGAAAATCGTAGGACTTCAAAAATAGCCCCCGATGATATCGGATGCAAATAAACGAATATCAGTGCTGATGGTCAGCTGAAACACATGTCAGCCAGAAAAGATAACACTATCAAGGCTTCAACTTGACAGTGACAAAAGGTATGATAAACATACAATGTAACATAATGATAGTTCTGGCCATCAACCAAAGTACCAATTTTAGGTCTCAAATTAGTTGTCAATAGTTTATCGGTGAGCACAACAATACTATTAACTTAACCAGACAAACCTTCTTTGTGAGGCTTCCTCGTAGTAGTGTTGGGACAGGGTGCGAGGTGGCAGTTTTCATGCGCTAAGTCCGTCTCAGAGGGCTGACGCAGTTCACGTATCCTTCGGAAGCTGGGGCAGCATTTGGGCATCTTGTCTGCATCATTACCAGAATCGTAATCGGAATCAACTACTTCGTAAGACCCCAGATTGCCGTTTGGGATGGATTCCACGGGCTCGCCTGTTTCTGGTTTACTTTCAACTAGGTTGTACTCAAGTTCGTTGATGCCGTCCTCAATATTTACCTATACTAACAAGCAAAATTTTAGCGCACAGTACTATCACGGTTTGAAAGATATAACTACACAACTTAAAATAAGAAGTAATCTTAATCGAAAAAGCAAACGTACGTCTTCGATATCCATCGTAAGAGCAGGGGTATCGTGCGAGTGCGAGTGACCTCCAATAACAAGGAGACCAACTACGTTGATGACAAGGCCACCAACACCAACATACAAGATTATTTGAGGATCCTTTATAGGTTCGTGCTCAACGAAACGTTCAATCGCGTCGATAAATATGGTGAAGCATAGAGTAACAAGAACAATAGTGTTGACAAGACTGCCAACCACCTCTGCACGCTGCCACCCAAAAGTGTTTTTCGAAGATCGAGGCCATTTAGCGATTCTAGAAGCGGCCACTCCGACACAAAGCGCAATAAAATCTGAGAGCATATGGAATGAATCCGCAACCAAGGAGAGAGAATGAACAATATATCCAGCAATCAACTCAATCAAAAAATACAAAATGACCAACACCATCATGAATAGTAGCCTCTGTGTGTTCCCGAACTTCATTTTTAGGTGCTGAGGCAAAACGAGCAAACACTAAACGAAACGGCCCGATCCCAGGTGATTTCGTAATGTGAACGCCAGCCTACATGCATTAAAACAAATAAAAACATGAACTCCCTGATGCCGGGATGCATTATGAGCTTTTAAGGTTAAAAGGTTTATTAGTTAATTTATAGTACTTGCGAAAATTTTACACGATTGTCGTGCAATTTCGCTATTCGGTTTCTACATATCTGGAATGTGAACTGTACCATATTGGACAATGCATACGATTAACCTTGGCAACCACCACCTTATTGAAACACTCCTAAGAAGCAGTTTGTTGCATTGCACTAGTTTAGAGTTCTGCTGTACTGGACCAATAATTCATTGAGGTCCTACGAAAACGATAGCATGTCAGAAAATGTTTCAATCCTAAAAAATGATTACAAGTTTATTGGCTTGATCCTAATGCTATGTCGCCGAGCAAAATTAAACCTTGCTATGACTTAAAATTATGCAATCTTTAATGCAGTGCTAACCGAAGTAGTTTGCCGCCTTGGATACCCTTGATTAAAATAAAAGACTTTACATGGGCAGCATATGTAGACCTGCTCAATTTCTGAGGGATGACGAGGCTCCGGGGTTAAGTAACCCCATTGAAAGTAAAAAGGCAATCAAGGTATTACACAATTAAGGCCTTACATTGCTCTGCATCGTGAATTGTCTAAGAAGGTGGGCTCAAACTGGGTGTACGGTACAGTAGTACTTATCAGTTTTGGAAATCAAGCCACATGTGTTCATCATGCTCTCCTTTTGTTTTTGTAATTTTAGGGGCTGCAATATTGTACTAAACGGTTAGCTGGCCTCGGGGCCAGGCCAGCGGCCTTCAATCCCTCTGTTTCCAGAATGTATGTATTCTGCTCTAGTTCTATGCCTTCATTTAACTTCAAGGAGGTCTCGGAACGCTACAGAAGAATTATGCGGGACACTTTTTTTTCAGAAGCGCGATTAATCTTCTTGTGCGCATTGCCTATGGTCAGAAACTATCCATCTTAAGATCCTAATAACTTGCCCTTGATTAAATTGTAAGGCGAGTTTGCCGCAGTTATGGGAAAGCCGCAAGCCCAGTGTTAGAATTTTGGCTATGCGGTCCCGTCCCAGAAGCTATTTGCGCGCGTACAAGCACACTATTGCGATCTACAAAGAAGAATCAAATTGAAGCAGATATTTTTTTGACACTTATAATAGGTATTTATTGCTCTTATACATGACTAATTTCCATAAAAATGCTTAAGTAGCCTAAGTTACTAAGAATTAACTAATTTAATTTCAGCAAAAGCAGCTATGTTATAAAAGAAGTCTAAGTTCTCATAAAAACGGATTTATTTGCCCCAGATATAGTATATTGCACTAAGTTGATGCTTTTCTTTTTTTACATCAAACGACATACACTCCTTCATATTCGGTATTTTTATTCTGCCTACACCCATGGTCCTCCTGTTATATCTATTGCCTCCTGACCCTTCCGCATGCTAATACTAAGCTCGTAACTCATGTAGAGTAGATACAGTGTTCGCAGACTATGCCAGAAGAAAAATGTTTGATATTTTAAGGTACAAAAAACATATTCATGCTAAACTCAAAACTCTTTTACCTTCTATAATTGCAAGTGCAAATCAATTGATCACATTAGCTGTAAGTAGCACACAGAATCCGAATAATGAGTCACTCATGACACTCAATGCTGCGGCTTCCCGAGATTTCCTTTTAGGTGAAAGAAGACGTAGTACTAGGGCAGAATACACATACTCTAGAAACAGAGGGTTTGGGGGCTGCTGGCATAGCTCAGAGGCCAGTCAACCGGCTAGTACAACATGGCCACCCAAGTGACTGAAAGCGGCGGTCTGAACAAATGAAGTATTGTACAGTTCCTCTCTTCTTTCGAGCGTCATCCCTATTGCTCCCATTGATCAGCCTCCCGTGTCAGCCATCACAACGTAATCAGTGCTGCGAGATGCACCCACGAGCTAACTGTGCCAGTCATCGAGATTCGGGCGCGTGCGTTCTTGTAGTGCCATCAATTCCGCCCAGCACTCGGTGCAGCAAAGGCGTATTTCTGAGTCCTCCTCTCTCATTTTGAAAAACCGCAATCGGATATAGATTTGATTCACGCATCCGTGGGCCTTTCAAAATGCAGCACAAACCGTCAAGATAGGCAATATCTGTTATTCGAACGACATTATTGGCCAAACCCATTTTACAAGTTGCGTTGTTGATTTTACATACACTGCTTTGAGTACACTTTTATTTGGCACTTTTTGCGACATTATGTGCTATTTGTCCAAGAAAAGTTCGGAATAAATTGCTGAATTTTCTCAACTACTCAGTCCACCAAAACAATTGCGTAGGGAATGCACTCCCCAATAAACAAGAAAGTAGCACAACATGTGAATGTATGTAATTATACTTTTGCACACATCCTTAAACATGAAATGTTGAGCGTTAAGGCCTTATATGGGAAGGCTATGTAGAGCGAAAAATGCCAGAAGGAGGTAAATAAAGTCCTGCAGTCACTTGAACTCAATCAAAATTCTGTTGACGTTTTCAAAAGTGTGGCAACGGAGGGTCGTCCATGTGCGCAGTGGAACGGTTGTGAACATTTGAATAACTGATTTAACAGCTCATATTGCTCATTTGATTCCATTCGGTCACCAAATCGAATTGCCGATTTGCATGCTTTTATTTGCAACAAGAGTTTCACAGCCGCACTAGCCATAGAGGCAAAATAAAACAGAAAATAAGATTGAGATTTTGAAATTATTACAAAAAGCGCGCATAATTACCGACTGGAAGAAGTGATAAAACGTCCTTTTACTATTTTCTTCGTACGTTATGTATGCATCTATGTCTCGCAAAGTTTGAAGCAATTTTAACTCGAGGTTTACTTTTAATAAATTGATAGACGTTTTGTTCTGATTCGTAATATGAAAAACAAACTCACTCTAAGTATTCAAGACCCTCTCCTTGATTTGATACAAGGCCTAGTAAAAGCTTAACCCTGCTCGCAAAGAAGTTTGATAAAAGTGATAGAAACGCTTGCGGTAAGATCCACGAATGGGAGATGTAAATGGGAAACGATGTAACTTGTATAAAATTCTCTGGATAATGAACCACTTTAATTTTTACACCGAAATGTTTCGAGTCTCTGAGCAATTTCTTCATCATTCGACTTGTAGCACTCAAATGCAACTTTACAACAACATTCTGTTTAATTATAAATCCGAAGTGAGGTCTGGTGACGTCAAATATGTCTTCTTTTTTCCACGTCTTTAGGAAATGCTCCAGGAGGACACGCTCGTGGGCAGCATGCTGATCAACGGCTAAGACTCTAAAATATAAAAGGCCAAAAATTACGCGTTTGTATGGCACGCCCTGACTACTATCAGCCTGTCATCGAGGTAACCAATTATTTCGATATTATTCGTCGTTGGCGACATCTAGCTACACTTATGAAATACTTAACTCCACAAAGTTAGCACTTAAAACGCTTGTAGGTGAAATCCGCAATTCACAATTACCTATATCTTTACAAGTTACTTTTGTACCCTAAAATTTCTAAAACATGCACATTAATACATTTTGTTCGTTCTTAATACATTTTTCTTCAACATTAAGGGAGGAAAGCATAGCTGTGATCTCCAACTAAGTCGCGTTTATTAGTTGGACCAGTCAGAACTTTTGAGCATCTGTTATATATTCTTGGTTTCGGCTGGTAAAGGGTTTATACTAAGACTACTGAACTAAAAAGTGCTTTACAGCTCACCACGAGCGTCTCAAGTTTATAGGTCACCTTGTTGTAAATTTTGCCTTTATCATAAAGTCAAGCCGTTTCCACACGTTTTTTTTGTCGAAGGTGTGGTCTCGAGAAACTATTTTACGGAGCTATTTTGCATACAGCCAGCTAAATTATTTAAAAGCTCAGTTAGGGTTATTTGCTTTTAGGATTTACAAACATTATAAAATTTGACGACAGATTTTTTTATTTTTTTAATTTTTTTCAAGTGATTTTCGGCCTTACCTTAAGTTGTTTAGATCTACTAGATCTACTTTGATTGATAGTGAAAGTGGCTTTTGCACAGATTCAATTAAATACGTTGCTCGGATGGCGAAAGATAGGTATGGGGTGCTTGCATCGATAAAGGTTCTAGATCTAAAAGCGTTCCGAGGGGAAAAAAGTTGCTTTCCTACATCCGATCAAACTTACTGAGTTCAAGTGCACTTATCCGAGGACCATTCGGTGACAGAAGAGGTAGAATTTTTAAGTATGCTTTACGCTTAGTTGTGTACTGTGATTTCACGGCATCCGGATTGAGTCTCAAATTTTTCGAGGAGTTTATAACTAATGAAGTTCTTCCAGAATATGCGAACGTTCATTCGTTTCTTGCGGGAATGGCCTGCCAAACTACAAGCTTTAGGAATGACGCAAAGTATTTGGTTTTTTCGTGTCTACTTCAGAGCTATTATAAAAGATGCAGTTAATGCAACAGACTCCGACGCTCTAATTTTTGTTGGCAGTGGAACCACAGGTGCAATACACAAACTGATTCACAACATAAATTTATCTGAGCCACCGGTTCGTTAACGTGTTATTATTAATAATTTTAGATTGTGTTTGTGGGCCCTTTTGAACATCATTCAAATTTGCTTCCTTGGAGACATCTTGCTCAGAAAGTTATTAGACTTAAAACAAACACCGATGGAGGGGTTTCTATGAGTTACCTGGAGGAAGCACTTAAGGTACATTTACTGGCCAAATTCGTATGAGACAACTGAAAATTTGTTTAGGCTGAAAGTAAGATGGCAAGAAAGCTTGGCTGTCAAATGCTTGTGTGCCTTTCTGCAGCTTCAAATGTAACTGGAATACTTGTGGATACAAATGCGGCTTCTTCACTTGTTCATCGCTACGGTGGAATTATATTTTGGGATTATGCAACCGCTGCACCTTATGTAGAAATGAATATGAATCCCACCCCTAAGTAAGTGGAATACTTTATAACGAATGAATTTTAAATCGCAACTTTTTACCTTTTTAGAAATGGTGCTGAAGATGCATACAAAGATGCCATATTTTTCTCTGTACATAAATTTGTTGGTGGGCCTCAGACACCAGGTATATTGGTTGCAAAAAAGAAACTATTTGAGGCCGGTGAACAATTTCCATTCCAAAGTGGGGGTGGCACGGTTAACTTTGTTCGTCGTGAACACACTTCGTATTTTAAGGTTGGTTCTTGAAGCCATGTTGTGCGTTTTTTTGGTTACCACAAATTTTTTTCCTATAGGAAGTGGAAGTGAGAGAAGAAGGTGGCACACCAGCAATTATTGAATCAATTCGAGCCGGAATGGTAATTCAGCTAAAGGAAGCTATTGGTTCTAAACTGATTCAGAAGAGGGAGGAGGAACTAGTCCGGTATGTAGCATAATATCAGCTGACTTTTGACAATTGCAAATACTATAAATAATCATTTTTTTTCAGTTTGGCATGGACTAAGTTTTCGCAGTGTCCGAACCTCGTAATACTTGGGGGCAGTAAGGCAAAGAGAATTGCAATTTTCTCATTTCTTGTGCGACACACAAGAGACAGTCTTCTAAATGTTAACGGCTCAAAGCATAGAATGCACGATCCATCATATAAGGAAATGAAAGACGACAAATGTCTTTTTGTCCACCACGATTTCATTTGCTCTTTGTTAAACGATCTATTTGGAATACAATCTCGTTCGGGATGTGCATGTGCCGGACCTTATGCGCTTGATCTTTTGGGCATAAATGAGGAGCTTGCAATAAGTTATGAGGATACACTTATTTCAAAGTAGGTTTACTTTTGTGATTGCTCATCAGACTGTCCAAAATAATTGTATAGAAGGAAAAGTTGCGTTTAAAATACTAAAATACCTTTTAATGACGCATAATAGAATTAACTGTATTCTTAGATTGTGGACGACTACCAGACTAGCACAAAATTGATGAATTCGAAGTGGTATACGGTACAGAACAGTTTCTCAACAATAGGCTGCGGTTACTGCATTTCTGCCTGAAAAAAAGTAATAATTTGAGCAATGAAATAACAATGGAAGCTATTTCCTCTAATTTAGAGACAATGAGGAGATCTTCGAACACAAAATTCTTCGGTTTGTTACGGTTTTATATGGTTTTGTTTTCATCACCGGAAATCTTTTTATTTGCACTTAAGCTATAAAATTCCGGATTTCATGGAAACATGCTTCAACACATTGTACGCTATGCAACACATTTAAGTATCATCTACATAATTTACTTTTCAGTCCGGGGTTCACAAGAATTAATCTACCATTCTTCTACCCGGATGAAGAAATTGACTTTATTATTGAATCCATCATATTCGTTGCTAAATACTCCTGGACGTTTCTGCCATTCTACGAGCTCAATCAGACGACTGGTCAGTGGCGCTACTGTAACGACAAGAGGAGTGACATGGGAAAACATCTTTCGAATATTTCCTATGATCATGGTGTAATGCGGTGGAAGAAACCTGCACAAAAATCTGCTGGACCGGTTCCTTTGACACTTGGGGTAATCTGTTGCATTTGGAACCTTTGTTTTTCTTGCATAAGGACTTATCTAGCCCACATTGCTGCGCAGTGGTTGGCATTTTTTTGCGGAAATTGCTATGGTGCTCTATGGTAGTTAGAGTTACCTTAAAGTAATCTGGCCAACGTTAGGAAAATCAAGTTTCCATATGGCTTGTACTACGGATATGCGAATTCCTTAAAAGTCAAAAAGATTGCTTTAACATTAGCACACAGACACCAAGTCCGCTGAAACGACGAAGTAGCACCGACAAGATTATTTAATGTTCTCTTTTAGAGACGGCTTGAAATTTTCTACAAATGCAACCTACTTTACCCTGTGAAAGTCATTATCATTGTTAATTTGGTTGTGCTTCAAACGCAGTGCATTTTAGTATTTTTAAAGGACTGTCTTATTTTCGGAGATTATATTAAAATGGGTAAGACGCTATTGCCAAAGTTGTTCTTGTCCATTGTCCAATGGACCTATGCAGGGGGAAAGCAATGAATCCCCTCCTTATCTACAGCGTGAGTTGGAAAAATTTGGCTTACTTTAACCCTAAGACCTACAGCTAATTACAAATGTGCTCACGTTAAATTATTGAAATACCTTTGAATGGATTACCCATTATTGAGTCGGAATTAGTGGACGAGACGGGAAACATTCCTTGAAAAATGTCAAGATGTGGTCCTATGTCATGAGGAGCGATTTCATTTTGACTCTTATGGTGACGAACAATTGTCAAGTAAGCTTGAAAGGAGCTCAACGTTTCCTTTTGTATTGAACTGTACTTGTTTGTCTTTACAAGCACAAGCTGACTCGGATGAATTGAATTAGACGTTTCAAAACGAACTTTTAACTCTAACAATAACAACCTTAGTTATTAAAAAATTCATTGGTCGACCATTTGGTAGGAAGGTTTGCGAATTCCAAACCATTTGACTTTGAATCATTATTAATTGAATTGGAGATCGACCTTATGGTATTTTTAAGCGCTAGAATGATGCATAAATGCTACCAGACCTGGCATTACCAGGCGTGCGTATCGCAACTACATCAAGTCAGCATCCTGACTTTGTGCTGTTTAATCACGGCTTTCATGTTTTTTACGGTGCTTGACCTCGAATAATTTACGCACATTGTTGGAACTTTTCGCGAATGCGATGCTCAAATGACTGACGGTGCGTGTGACTTTGGTGTGATGGAA
Organism: Taenia solium; assembly: GCA_001870725.1. Classification (NCBI taxonomy): domain Eukaryota; kingdom Metazoa; phylum Platyhelminthes; class Cestoda; order Cyclophyllidea; family Taeniidae; genus Taenia; species Taenia solium. Next base: position 67,793 of record MIEF01008398.1, read on the forward strand.
CGTTCTTCTTCTAATTCTTCTTCGCATAAAAGGACAAGACAGTCGAGATTACCAGTCGATTCAATGAACCTGCAGCAAAAAAAACATTAATTGTATACTGGCGTAAGATGAAAACGTACCTGACGAGTTGTGCCTGTGGAAGTTGTAGGGCAAGCGCAGCCAATTGCCTCAAGGTGGGCTTTTCATCGCTGACTTTGCGCAAAATCAGTTTATGTGCAAAGAAAAGATACATAACTTTTAATGGGCCGTTTGGTCCATCATTAAGTGCGTTTTACTGGTAGCGTCTTAGAAAACGAAACACGCGTGTAATATGAGTTAATTTGCGCATAATCCGAAGTTGGGATTCCATTTCATCCAAATCGTAACATTTAAATTATATGCATTTCTTTGTTTCATTCCACTAAATCAAAGGCTTCCCTAATATTGGTTAGGGAACATTTACGCTAGGTGAAAATTTTGTTCCAGAAACTAGCTCCACCTGTAGGATTTGAATGGCATGGACAACTCAGACAGATTTCAACTATCTCTAGTCCTTTTACTAATTCTCTAAGTTAAATACAAGTAAAATAGTATCGCTTGATCATGGTAATTTTAGCTAGGGAATTACCATGGAGAATTAATGGTAAAAAATGACAATGGTTAGGGTATGTGAGTCAAGGTTATAGATGAGTGAAGTTAACAGTCGTGAATTCGAAAATGGCTTTCTCCATTAGTACTGAAGCAGATCACACGATCAAAATATATCACGCAAATTTTCCGCTCTCAAAGTACAAATGGATTCATAATGACAAACATAAAGAATTTGAAATGCTTTAAGGTCTTCCAAAAGTTAAAGGCCTCTGCTCACGCTTCCCCCTTAGGAATGTCTCTCAATGGCAGCGTCACTGCAACAGTCATTGGAATCTGTTTTGCGTCAATCCACATGTAGTGTGACTAATGAGAAAATAGATCGCTATTGGATGCGATCGAAGGTGAACTATCTCCGGTGGTTCCTTCTGGCCAGCGAGGCAGCCGCTGATGCGAGAGGTCAGTTTCAAATGCTCATATTAAGAGTTTCAGTTGTCTAGTTATCCAAAACTATCGCATCTAATCCATCTTCCCTTTATCAGGGCTTCCACGGCCCATCCCACAGTATCCCAACATGGGCAGTCCTTGGCATCCGGGTTGCATCGAGCGCTGCTTCTGTCCGGATCTGGCCAAACGTGACAACGAGTCCCTCTCGCGTTTGTGCAAGTACACGAGCGCCAAAATGGCCAACGCGGTTACGAACGGAAAACATATCTACCTTAATGACATGCACAAGGGCAACCACTGTGTGAATTCGTCCAGCCCCTCAGACAGCAGCATGGAGTCCCAATCAGGTACTGACATAATTTGTGTTCGTCGGGGTGGGAAAGAGAATCGGGGCTCGCCGAACCGCAACAGTAGGTCTAGAGGACGTGCATCGCGCATCGGACGATTGGGAGCTTGTGAAAGGTATCCCATTACCTTTGAGCTACCTCGGGGTTTGATTCGACCCCACCGTACACAGTCGTCTTCACCAGCCAGGTACTTGCATGGCGAGAGCGGCTGGCGCTCACCACCTCCTCAACTTCTGAGACCAACCGTTCAGGTTAGTGGTCCAGTAGCCCTCCATTAGCACGCGTTATCCACAATCGCTTTTGAAGGTTTCGACACCAGTGAGCACCATGCTTTTCAAAAAAATTTTTAGCCTCACTTTGAAAATATGTATACAAAGAAATAATCTACAATCAAGCTGGAATGCAGCAATGTTCAACTGCTAAAATAAGTTTGATAGAAAGCGAGGCAAAGGTTTTGCACTACTTTAAAGTAAAATTCGAATGTATGAAAGCCAACTTTTTGGGTTTTATGCAAACTTATTAGATAGTGGGGTCGTGAAGGCTAATTTTAAAGTCCAGTAACCTAAAATCATGCGATTTTGTAATAAAATAATCATGGAATCCTGGAAGAATCGGGGTCTATTGGCTTCACTGGAAATGTTGTAATCTTTTTAGACATTTAAATCTCCCGATCATTGAACTGGTTTTGGTGGTATTTTGGCTTATGGAGAGCATAAGTGGCAGAGTTCGGGAGTCAGCATTTTTACTTTTATTCCCACAACTGATTGTTTCACTTGAGAATAACTAGTAATTGAACTATCACATTCAATTTAATCCCATTAGGGTAGGCAAAGCACTCGTGCCAAACGACTCATTATTATCGAATAGCCTCTCATCAAGGCATTATACATGCTGGTCTAATTAAATTTAACCTCACTACACACTTATGCATTATTTCTGTAAATACACGGAATGAGCATTCGTCACTTAGAATTACAAAAATGATTGATGACCACCGGTTTTCACTCACCTTCAGGGTAATCGATTTCGCCAACAGAAGTTTGCCTTGAAAGCAAAGTTAGCATAACTATTCTGGGACAAGAGCATGATGCTTCACTACTTAAATGGCACAAAAATTTGATTGCCGAGTACTGAAAAATGCGTATTGTTACAGAATCCTGCCACATCAAGTTCATCCGAATACGATGGCTTCAATGAAGGTGGAGTTACAGGACTGGGGGAGGAAGAGGTACACATACTAGCACTAGGCTAATTTACATCCTCCATCTATTTATTTGTGGGACACTTAACTAAAGACTTCATCAACTCGTCTAATATGAGTGCTTTGCTGCCCTTATTTTGTTTCGTTTCAGTCCACACTTTTCAATACAGCAAATTCAGGATAGATTCGGAGCATTTATTTGTTTTAATTCATACCCATATAATAATGCCACAAAACGAAATCAGTAAGGACTAGCCTTTTTTAGTGGAAAGAAATTAAAATGAATTGTAAAAATCTCTAATACTTCTTGACTTGAAAGAGCGGTATCAAATGGTGTTTACCCAACGATAGTTGCTTAACTTCATTGTTGTCATGCGGGAACTCTATCGAGGATTGGTGGATCAAAGTCAAAGTGACGTGCATCCATTGTGCTCTCAGAACTGGGGGGTGTGAGGATTGTAAGGTCCATCGTACCGTAATTTTGACTTGTGCTGCATTTTCTGCCACCTGGTTAGGTAAACCTTCTCTTTTGTATACACGGTAATCGGATATTATTCAAAGTAAATAAATGCGTACAGTACTGTTAATAAGTCTATCACAGACTTACTCGGAGTTCTCCATAATTTAGAAGATCTCTTTGTATCAACTATGGTGGAATTGAAGATTTCTCATTGAAATGACAAATAAATACTTTTGTATAATCCAAAGAGCTTTGTTGCTTAGCATATTTTTATTAAAACGCCATCGGGAACGACAGCTACCTAAAGTCTTACAATAAATCGCTTTATGAAAACCTTTTCTATCACCAAGAGATGCATAAGGAATGTCCCAATTCTCGCTTAAGTTGTATCGAGTCTTCCAATTTTCGGGACACTAGTTTCATGCAGCCCTGAGCAAGTGACTGTGACGGCGGATCAAATAAATTTCGACCGAGTTATCATTTGATCCCCTCGCGCCGATAAATTGCTGTTAGCGCACCTACCTCCCTATGTTCTCTTGAAAACATAACCAAAAACAATTGGTTCATTCTGATGCCGGGTGATAAGCAAGTTAAAAACTGAAAGTTCATTTCAACTTTTCCCATTTCACTTTCTCAATCGTCACGAAACTACTATTTTTCATTTCTCTCATTAGCTAATTTTGTTTTCAGTTGCATCATTCCTGGGGGCCATCTCACCGCTTTTCGTTAATTTATTGCAATTGCGAAGAAAGTTAGTGTGATGAATTCGGCATCTTTTAGAATTATCGACGTTCTCCACTTTACAACGAACAGGAGTCCATGTTATATAGACTTTACAGTGATAGGTGGATTCAGGTACATTTATACTCATAGTCCTTCGTTTAAAAGTCATAGCAAAGGACAAAAAATATTGTTTCCAGTGAACTAGATGAAACGTAAAATTCCCATGCTCAGTAACACTATTTGAACTACGTAATGAGAGATTAAGACTATAACATTTTAGTATGCAAGTCGATCAATTTTTCCTAGTCGGAATATGCAAAGAGTTAAAATAGTCACAGCGCCAGCTTTAAATTTTCCGCGATACTCCATTTTGCTCTGCATAGTGGAATCAAAAGTACTAATTGAAGCAAAAAATGTGCTAAGAAAAATTCTGGTAAACGCACTGGGGCAAGTTACCAAATACTAGAAATGTGGCTTCTTAATTGCACTCAATCAATCTCCTCAATACGTCCAGTTATTTTCACAGTCTAGCCATCAAACGCAAACATCTCCCAATCTGAAATTGTGGAGGGGATCTTCTGTAAGTTAGCTTAGCCTTACTGATAGCAAAACAGTTCTCAGGGAACATGCAAATGTGGGACCAAAGAGCTCAGAAAAAGTGGTATTTCCCTGCTTTCCCATGTATTATATGGGGCATCCAGTCAATAACGAACCCAAAGTTTTTCTCAATCAGAAAGGTTTAGGATAAACTGATAATATTTGTTTTGATATGCTATGCCAGACCAATGAGATGGAGGCAACTACAGTACCTTAAGCGACACGATTTCTACAAAACGTAGCAATTGAGTGCAGAATTGCCTGTGCCAGTTTGTTAGAGGCCACCTTACATTCAATCCTTAATTTGTTAAAAGTATTAAGAACACCATCTCTTCCTTCTCGCACCTAAATGATGGATCTCTTTGCATACCTTGCTGTGAATTTGATTGAACATGCTGTGCCATAAAAGTTGTGATGCAAATACTTGCATGCACACCGATATTATGCTTTTGTATTTGTTCAGCCACGACCGTGGTCGTTAATACCATCACTGTAAGTTCTTTTTTGGTCCAAGTTTCCGACCTAATATCCACTTGCATTGTCGGAAATGGCACTATTTTATTATTTCTGAACTTCGTAGTTCCTATGACAACTTGCACAGCAGGTTGCCGTTTGCCTTTGAGCAGCCAGTAATGTAACCTTTATTGGTCACTTTGTAGGCACCGCTAAAATGCTGCTGTACGGATAGAGAAAGAGGGGCTTTGTGATCCTGGCTAAAATATGCTAACAGTGTTTGACTAACCACTTTGCTGCACCAATTTTCCCCATTTCTAACACCAATCCTTAACCCGCTATACATTCGCGACCGACCCATTGTCGATGCCAAGTGTATTTTTTTTCGCATAAGACCGTTTGCCCTAACCCATGGGAGTTCGTGTGCTTTATTTTTTACCGCAGTATAGTTTCTACTTAATTTGCCAATTATAAATTGTATTCAATTTGATATATTTTTATGGAAATGCATTTTTGCGGAGGGGATTCACAATGATTTAAAAATGTACCGCCCGCCCATTTCTCACGAATTCGCACTGTCCTCAAAAAATTGCTAAATAAACAATGCCTATTGTTCGCAATTTTCACCGTTTTGGTAACTTCCCTGACCACATTTTCATCCAATACCGTTACACAAGACACGTCAAGATAGCGAGGTCTGCAAGGGTGTTGCTGATTTAGGAAATTAATTCAATGGACAGATTTTTAAGTCAAGTCCCATTAAATTATTGATGAGGACTGGCATATACTACTTTATGAAAAATTGCTGGCCTGTTAATGGCAGTCCTATGTTCTCTATTATTAAGGCATAAGATCGTTTAAACCATGTGCCAATTTAAGCATAAAGCTAGCACATTATCGTTGAATTCCATAGCTGAAATAGGGGCTTTTAGCCATTTGAAAAATCAGATTTGTATAAATTGACTTTTTGTGGTGTAATTAACCGATTTTTTTAGAATAACGAAGTCGGTCTGCAAAAAAATATGAAAACAGTCTGGCAATAATGTTTTATCAACGGCTCCAAAAAAGGGATTACCCATGATGATATTTATTAATTGTACTTATTTCAAATAAGTAGGAGTCCTTTATAAACGTGGGTGCCGCATTGTCTTGGCCGGTTAAACTTTTAACTGTAAGTCAGGACCTCGTGATGTTTTCGTGCCGCATTAACAACATTTGTTTTACTAGCGCAAGTTCTAGGTAATATCGGCTCCCTGTTGTTTACCAGCTTAGCTGCTAGAAAGTATTGTGGATAATCAACATTCATGTTTAACTCTTCTAAGTTATGCTATGGTTTCCATCGTTGGAACTTTGGTGAAACAAAATTGCACTCACTAATCGTACCGTCAAGGTAACGGACAAGTGGTAGAAATAGTTGCTAATATTGATGTTACCCATTCGATATCCGTCTAAGCCTATACGCATGTTGTCAAAACTTTAAAGGGTGCGTTTCATAAATCATTTACTAGCAAGAAAACTTTTTTGGTAGGGGTTGTCTTTCCAAGATTAGATAGACTTTGGCAATTTAAAACTAGTAAGAATGGGCATTGTTAGCATTTTCATTTCGCTTTCAAGTAACTTTGTGTTCGAACAAGGGGCGTTAAAACAAATAGCTTCAATTCATCAGCTTCATTCCAATCACACACTTCTTGTGAGCGGAGTTAACCCATTCACACGATACCAGTCACAGAAAAGTGTAAATCAAAGAGTGTATATTGAATGAGTAGCATTTGACGACACCATTTTTAATGCAGTATTTATTTCACGCCTAGCAAAGTACTGAAATGACAGCCTCGGCAGTACCTTTTAGTTTCGCAGTCCAAATTGTCCATTAGTATTTTGCGGATCCACAATTTAGCCACAAGTGGCATAAGTATGCGGCTAAGTAAATAAGATTGTGCAAACTTGAAAGTTATTGCCTTCGTGGTTGTACAAAACACAAGGTAGTGCCGGTTTTTGGCTCCTAATAAGGCTAACGTCAGCGTTATTTTCACCCGGACAAGAAACAAGAAGTCAGTCTCAGTCCTGCATAAATCGGGGTGCTGGCGAAAGGCTACTTAGTAGACTACTTTGCACAATTTTGCATTTATTGGAGCATACTATCCTCTTGGCACGTTGTCATAAAACAAACAGTCTTTAAACTCTCACCATAAAACCCGTGCCAATGAAAGAGAGCTGCGAACCTCTCTAAACCTTGGCGTCACTTTTGGCTTCAAAATTAAGTCGATGGATGGTAGCTTAGTCTCTTAACCACTTCCAGCGTGCATTACCGAAACTCGTTGTAATTTGGAGTATATCATACGCTGCACCTCATCGAAAGATCTGCTCTCCAATTGATGTCACTAGCAAATTAGGAGGAGGCTTAATGAGGTGGCTTTTCCACTTTGTGGTATGTTGTTCTATATGATAGGCTCAAGCCAAAATATGAGGATTTATCTCACTGCCGCAGGTGAATAACCTTATTTAACACTAATGTGCTGTCGACAAACCAAAAGAGAATGAAATAAAAGGTTGTTAACACTGCGCTTTTCTAACACACAGAGAAATTAAAATAAGTCGTAGTGCTGGATGGGCTAACAAGTTGGGATTCCTCTTAATAGGCGCTTCGCCTCTTCTCGATGATCCGTCCTGGCGACAGGATTCTCGTACACCTTTCCGGTGGTAAATCTTCTATGGCGCTTTTGCACTGCTTGCATGCCTATCAGGAAATGCTTCAACAGGAAAATCCAGACCCTGAAGGCAAAGGCGTCTTTGATATGGGAGCAGTCGTTGTTGCCCTAGCTTATGAAAACTATGATTTACTTCCCTTGGTTAATTATCTCAAAGCACTAGGAGTGACATATTACTATGAGAAACAAGGTGAGCTAAATAAAATGTCTTTGGAATAGTTAGTGAACATAGTTGGTACATTCAGTTGGAATGATTCTAATTAGCTTAAGTTATTTGAGAATGGAGGTCTCAGAATCTCTTAAAGCACTTACGGCGAGAGAACCTTTTAACCATGAATTGGAACCCTGAAATGATTTATAAATGCGAAATTTCAGATATGAACCATTACTGCTCGCATTCACTGGACCTCTGTTCGAGTTTGAAGCAGAAAGTTATCTATAACGTCGCCAGGAAATACGGATACACCGTTCTTGCTCTTGCTCAAAATCTCGATGAAATGGCAGCTAGGTATCTCAATTAAAACAATATTACTAGTCCCATGGCTGAAGTTGCGATAATTAATGTTCAGATAATTTGCCCAATTCCTTTACATTCCAGCTTTCTATCATCTGTGTTTAACAATGGAAGCATTCAAACAATGGAGGCAAATGTTGAACTGAAGTAAGAATCGATTCGTTTCTCTCATCGTAACTGAAGTCTTTTGATTCCCTAAACTGAAGTTCACCCGACTCTTTCAATTTCATCAGCGCAGAATTTTGTCATTAGCATTAATGTTTGTTAATCCTGCTTTTCCCTAGCTTTTCACCAGGGACACATTTTATACCCTAGCTTATTCATCCATGCATCAAAAAGTCAAAATGACTGAATGGGTGGTATTCGTTAATTTTTACAGAGATCTCAAACTGCGCCTAATACGTCCCCTCGCATTCTGTCGAGAAAAGACCATAGCAGAATTCGTCAAAACAGTAAGTTTATAAGGGCACCTACGACTTATAATAGTGTTCTCATTCTTCAGCGACTGATCACAAACCACCATTCCAAAGTCCTCAGCTATGGTTTCTGGACTGTTTTTATTGCTATGTACACAGTAAACATAAAAGTTAATTCTGTCCAACAATTGGGTATAAAGGGATTATGTGGAACCTACATGCGCTACTTAATTAAGGCCACGCATTGGTATGAATTAACGGTTAACTTGAATTTGAAATGATTTTGAGGCCTTAACACACGTGATTATCTGCCAAGTGTACCACGCAGGACCGATTATAGGAAACAGAACCGTTATCCTACCCAGGTTGAAAGCACAACCCGCATGTTTAAAGTCATTAGGTTCCAGAACACGATGCTGATTTCGCTTAATTTACTCCAGAGCAACTCTGATGCTTTAAATCGTAATATTGTGTTAACAATGTTGCCTTCGGGAGATTCAAATCTAACATGTAAATGTGTACTTTGTTTGGACCATGAAATGCTATCTTTACTTGAGCATAAATACCGTTATGATGGACACCCGTTTCAATGGCCGATGTATAAAACTTTGGCACTATTTCGTTTAGGCCAGATTGCCAGTGATGAAGACGGCTTGTCCTATATGTGAGCAGTCGAAAATGGAACAGGTGCGTCTGAAGGAGATTCTTGCAGCCGAGGAGAACAACAACCCGCACCTCTTCAGCAGCATCATCAGTGCTATCTCACCTCTGCTACACTTATCCTCACAGTCTGACATTGTGTACGAGCCTGACACTATCCGGCAGACAAAGGTCATCACCTGGATCAAGCCTGAGAATTGATTAGCATCACCACAATAATCCATATTCACCCCTCGATTCACTATTATGAGTTCCTTAATGGCTATACTTCGTAGCTCTTTTATTAACAGTGAATGTAGTTTAGTCGTTTGATTAAAATTTGTGCTCATTTTATTTACAGTCAGAGGGCTATTAAACCATTTAAAATGTGCATGCTTTTGCTAGGGGTAAAGTTGAAACATATGGACAGGATCTCTTTAAAGAATGTTAGATGTTTTGTGGAAGTTTAAATTTCTTACATATCTGGGGTAACTCTTAAAGATAAACGCGATTCTTGTAAAACTCTTTCCTTCAAAATACTTAGTCTTATGCAGTGTTCAGATTCCATGCATATGCTCGTATTTTAACAAATTTATCAGATGTTTATGATTAAGCATCAGATGACACGTAACGTGCACACTTAATTCAACCTTCAACTTTATTTGTTAGACAGTAGCATTTGTCGATTGGGCTGATTACTAATGCATGTTTTAATGAGCCAAACTTTTACTGCTAAGTAAAGTGGGCTTATCGTTGTTGTAAATGCCTTTTGAATGGAGGACAACCTTGTGGGTGACTGCACACACACACACACACATGCATATACGCATACATATATATATATATATGTATATATATATATATGTCTACAAATAGAATTTTCTGTAAGCACCGACGATGCATTCCTGATACGACAACTCAGAGATATGAAGTCAATGTAAGAATAAAAGAAAAAGCCTAGAAATAACTTGAAAATGATGATCCTTTCTAATATGCTTCACGCTAGATCCAAAGGGGGTAACGGTGCTGAACAGGACCTAGTTATCTGTCACGTAACATATGCTCATCCATTTACATTTAAGTGAAACCTAAAAATGACAGTTTTAAAGTCTTGATTGAGTTCTGCCAATGTGCAACATAGTAATAACTGTGTGCCCTTTGGACTCATAGTTCAAGGTCTTCTTAAAAGATGGCAGCGTCTCCATGTTATCACAAGATCGATTGGACTGTAAATAATGTACGCTTTACAATTACCAATGAAATTCACTTGCGCCAGCTAATGTGATGGAGAATAAGTTTGAAAAAGAGGGTAGAAATCGCCTCCAAAAATGAAATACTTGTGGGAATGCCATAAAGTTACCACGGATGGCAGATGAGCAACTGACTTCTTAGAAAAAGAATGCTTTGAATTTTGTTAATGTAATTGTGAGGCGATTCAACGAAGATCCAGCCATTTTCAAATAATTCCCAACTAATAATGATGCTTAAAACCACTTTTTCAAAGTGTTTATTTTATGAAGATTTCAAAGGAACCATCAGTAAAATGAAGATAACTACTCACAAGTTTTTATTCGTTTTTTGCTGCCATTTTGTACTTCTCAAGGAAAAGGCGGTAAAGTAATGCTTGCAAAAGAGCACTACTTAAGTTTTTTTAAATCTGGCTCCGATCTATTTAAACGATCAGTCTAAAGGTCTTTTTGAACAATAAAATAAAGTAATGTGCACTGCAGCTACATGCGTGGCACTAGATTTGAGTTACAATAAATAAATTTGATTAATTTATAAGCAAAAATGTAAGATGCTATAGGGATTTTGGGGTTATGATCCCCGGTTCGACTGGGTGAAGCTGACGTGCCTACTTACCCTCACAAAATTAGTGCCACAGTGCTTATTATCATGTGCTGAAGCTGGTTGCAGTTTTGCAGTTTTTGTCCTAGTAGCTGTAGAATCGTTTAAAGAATATGAGTAGGAAATGTATTATACAAAGAATGCTAATATTCCTAGGCGTATTTTATGTTGCTTTTGGTGAATCTGAAGAACAACCGAAACTCGTTCTTACTTAATGGTCACTGTCATAGAAAGCTAGTTACGATGATTGTCCTTTTTACCATCACTTTTTCCAAATGGAGTGCATTCCGGTAAGTCCAAAAAATATGTTCAAAGTTGCTCTTTTTGCCAATGCATTACGTCTAAATACAGTGTCCAAGGGCATTATGTCAAGTTTCAAAACTGAATGGTGTCCAAAGGGGGCTGTCGTTTGTAAGCACACGAGATAAAATAAGTACCAAAATAGTGCGCATTTCTAGCCAGTTATATCAACTTTAGATGCGATATGATTTCCATTTATACCATTCAGTTCACCAACTCTTCTTTTAAGAAGGTTAACTTTAAGCACATATTTTATATGGATGAGAGTTTTAAGGTTTTTTAAACCACTATTTCCTTTGCTGGCATTTCTTAAAAACTCCTACAGACTCCGAAATCAGGTGCAGCAATCTCTGCCACAACGTATTAGAAGGCGTATATTACTCAAAAAATGCTCGGAAACTGTTCTGGCTGTGGTCTTCTCGAAGTCTTGTGATTTTTAACTAAGCATAGTAGAACACCGAAATCTACCAATACTTATGCACAATCTTTGGCCATACCGTTCTACTGTTCTATTTAAGTAGACAAGTTATCAATCAGTGATATATTATAACGACATGAATTCCCATCAAAATTACATGTTTCACAGTTCATTTATCAAACCGGTAACATTACCAAAAATGGTAAAGGCAAAGCATCTTGCCAAGATTAATAAAAACCTTATATGGCTTGGATATAAAATTAGCGAAGAATCGATTAATTCAATTGAAATGCTACTGTTAATATATTTTCACTGTGGTGTTTGCCACAAAAAAAGAAATTAATTTATGTGCCGCAATATATTACGCCCCCTACTTAACGCTCACAATTTTTTAGACTGGACGTAGGCACTTGAAAATATTATGCCACCAACTCAAAAATAATCATAGTTTGTTAATCCTCAGTGCTCATTTAAAAACAGGGTTAACGTGCTATGTTTGTTTATAAAGCTTATAAAGTCATAGTTTTACACTGTGTAATGATGTTCTTGTTTTACCTTTTGCAATTCAGTTAATTGATTCATTTTGCCGGGGATGAAACGGATTCTCATAGTGTCTGTTTAAGTTTGCCCGCAATGTATTCAGGTCAATAAAGATATTTATTTCAAAGTATTATTTTCCGGCAATGAAAACGCTTTACCTACTCACTGGGTCCAAAATACATGGAGGTTCCACGATCATCATCATAAAATATGATTAAATTACATGGGAATGCGAGTTGGTTTTAGTTCATCCAAACCACATGTGGGTTAACTAAGTTGATGATTTTAATGATTTATGCCAATTTCGGTTTGAATTGTTTTACTGTTTGTGGGTTGGATCGTAAAAATGAAATGCACAATCAGATATCAGGTGCAGGCCTTGCCCAAAACACTTTGATTTTATCTGATTTCATTACAAGCAATGTGAAAATTGCAGTCATAAACTTTCCGGTTGGGTAGTTAAGGAATAGGGAGCAAATATAAAAACAACTCCGTTATTTTAATTTTAATGTCATCGCCTTTCACTTGCCTGCATTCTTATACAGGAGTAGATACCAAACGCTTTTTATCCCGTTGCTAAAGCTGGACGCGTTCTACGGATTTATATGAGCCACTATTCTTACGCCGCTGTCTTTCCTAACCATGATCGACACGAACGAAAGGCTTACAAAAATGCGTGGAGGATGATGGGCTGCATTTAGTTAAGAATCGACAAATTTTTATAGGATCTAGCTTCAAAAAAACTGATTTGCAATGATGTGCTGAGACTGGGATGACATAATATTGCCACAACTCTTTCATGTGTCTTTGTTTACTCACTTTATATTTTATCCTGGCTACTCATACTGTCCATGCATCGGATAGCATTGAGTTAATGGTTACTCGACTGACTGCACAAATTTCGTTGCCTCACTGAGTCTCAGTATGGAATGATTAGGAAGAGTTAAATTTAGAATTATTGTTTTAATTGAATGACAGTTAATTTGAACAAAATTAGTGTCAAATCAAACACTTTTATTGCCAACTATAAGTACACCTTAATTTTTTCAGCAGTCAGAGACGCTCCTCTTATTTTCCCTGACTTCTTCATACCGGTGAAAATCCCATCTCTTGAGCTGGTTTGTGACCACACGCAATACAGGTGTGGCTAAAATCCTATGTGATCTTTGTTATAAAATAACTGTTTCGTTTTAATATAATGGACTCAGCTAAAACTAATAGCACCTTGCACTAAACATTTACTTTAACTAATTGAGCTACTCTTTGCTTAGGTGCCGGTCGGAATGGCCCTAAAATCTCATTCACGGTTTTGTGCCTCCATGGGCAAGTAGTCCCCTTCAAAAATTTCAAAACTTCTGATCAGGCAATGTTAAAGTGGACAAATGGTTTTAGTTCCAACATTAACTCTAATTAGCCGAAGAAATTCTAGGTGTAGAATAGAACTTTCAGCCTGTGTAATTTTTATTTCTGTTTTAATTCCTCAAAAGTTGAGTTTTGGGATGCAAACAATGGCTTGCAAAGAAGAGAAAAATTAATAATAATAAGTTTAGTCTTGTAACACCGCAACTTTTCCATTTGTAGATGTTTACGTATTATTTTCATTTTATTCCATTCGTCAGTTTTGTGACCAAACATTATTAATTTATGTTGCTGCACATTGCTAGTAAAACATTGCATCTTAAAAATTTATGCAGCAGATAACATGTGCGGTGTCTTTTCATGCGAATACGAGGACTATTCTGCACGAAAATTTAACTTTTGCAAAACAGTTTATATGGCGATGATGTATTGCCTGTGCTGAGCCACTCCTGTCTTACCTAATGACGTGGATATTTGTGTTCTTCATTTTTGAAGCAAAAGCAAGTAGATATAAGATGTAACTAGAAACGGTTGACATATGGACTAAATCACATGACATCTAATTTAGCAGCTCGTGCGCATGTGGTCTGCATAGAAAGCATCAAATAGGAAGCTACCCCTAGTGTTATTACATAATATAATTTAAAAGTTATCGTTTTCATCACATTATACGTGGATCAGACATTATGAATATAGCACCCTTTGCAGTAAATGCTGCATGTAGATTAGGAATTTCCCTCCTCTTTTATTTACCACGCAATAAGCGTATTTCCTTTCCTCTTTATCTCTCATACAATTCCGCGTTTTTTACTTTATAGTTCCTTCTATCATCTTTTAACCCCTCTTACAAGTAAAAACAAATTAGTTCTGCTAGTTGTTTAAACGAGCATTAGCTTATGCAAGTCAACAAACTCTTATCATGATATTGGTTTAGCAACATTTGTTTGAGCTGAAGGAACCACCAAGACTGTTGTACGGACAGCATTTCGATCAGCCGATTTGAAATTTTGAAAAAGTGACGCTGGCTGAATTGTACCTCGAATGGTGATTTGGTTGGGTCTTCGAGCCGCGGTTAAAGGGGGTTTGTGCGACGTGGGCCTCCTACAGTTAGTATAGTTAGTAGCGGGTACCAACAGGATTTCACTACTGTAGCTTACTATTATGATTGCTTACCATACGTTCTACTCGCCAAAATCCATATTGAACACTTGGTTAGAAGTAATTTTAGATTTTAATATTTTCATTCCCTTCTTTTTAAAGCCGTCTCGGGCTATTTCTGCTAGTCCATCTAGCTAGGTAAGCCACATGTTGGGCATTAGATTGAATGTAATTGTGTCGAAACTATCACCCATTGTAAACCCAAAAAACTACCCTGCCGCGCATTTTTGGTTGACTGAAATTTAGAGCCTATGGTTGAATGTCTGAAGTGCTGTTTTGCAGTTCCAAATAGCATTTGGTTTGGTAGGTTGTGGTTCGAGCTGTTTTTTCTCATCTACTTTCTTTTGCTTACATGCATTTTCCAAATGCGTTCTAATCCCACGCTGGCATTATTATGACTTGACTTCTCATTTATGAAGTAGTCTAGACAAAGCATGTAAGCACTCAATTTCATTTCTAGGGCTAGAAACACAAAAAAATAATTGCGAAGTTGAAATTTGAGCTAAGTCCAAGCCACGCTTTCATGGGTCTAGTGGTAAGGAAGTACCTTTATTCTCATAATGCATCCAATAAAGCTTTCTTTCTGCAAGCTAATGCATAATTTATGGCTCTAAAGTAGGAGTAGGTAAAATCATGTAAATATGATTAACTTTTAGCACACCCTTATTTGACCGTTAAATCGCCTAGACTTTTACACATTAAATAAACAGTACCCGTTGGCTGCTATACTTGATTGAACCGCCCATCACTGCTATATCATACATATCTCGACAATCTGGAGACCAGCGGTTGTTTATATTTTACTGGGTGCGTACATTTTGGTAATATTTCCGTCAATGTTTTTTGCCATCATATCGAATCGCTTCATTTGAAAGCGCCAATGGAAATTCCCTCAATTTTTATGCACACATTTAAACAAAGGAGTTATCTGTACCGCATTGAAAGGTCCAAAATATTATGTCAAATAAGGTGCAGCTAATTTTATAAATGTTTAGTTTAGGAAGAGCGAGCAAAAACGCAAACTAACTACACTCACTACAGCCAATAAAGATGCTGGGAAGTTGGGGAACAGACCACTCGAATTGGGAGTAGCAGGCCTTTGAATTGGCCGGAATCGTAATTGCATGGGAACTAGTAGTTTTCGTTTGAAGATGCGTAATGTGTGTGCGGAAAAGGTACACAGAAGTTTGGCACTTTATTCAAGGCGAGAATAAGGGTGCAAGTGGCATTGTAAAGAGCATCATTTGCGTTGAAAACTGGTCAGCTTATATTTGTGAATTGGGAAGTGGTCCAAACGGAATAGACGAGCTACATTGGCATTTAACACCAATATATTCCTAAAATCAATCGTTCTAAAAAAATTAAAAGGCGAAACCTCAAAAAAGTGCAAGTGGGCGAAAATATTTATATAAGTTTGTTTTTCACGGCCTCACTGTTATGCTTTACTATATCCTGCAATCTTGGCAGCTGTTGGTGTAATCTTCCTTGTCGGTATATTTCGCTAACAAAATACCAACTTATGCATGGAACGGTTTTCGATCAAACTCGCCTTTATTATCAAAAATAGAGCATATTTTTACTTCATTGTCAAAGCGAATTGTAGCAAGTATTAGTGCGATGCTCTCTTCAGGCCAAATAAATTTGACAAATTTGCTTAACTTCTTAAAATGTTGAGCGATTTTCAACAGGTTTGTAATTTTCCCAACAGTTGCTTATTGAGGAGTTGAAGCGTCAGTACTTTAGGATTCGTAAATGTTTCACGACTTATACTTCTTTATCACGGTTTAAATCAATTCGGCACATAAATCTAATCTAGTGACCAGCATAGGATACCAGGTGTATGAAAATTTACCCACGTATTGCCTTTTTTACAACGAAATAGGTTGGTTATTTATCGACAGTTACAGAGGGAAAATATGGCTTTTGGGTCCAGCCTCCTTTGAATCGTATAATGCTGATAAACCCTTCACATATAATCACAAATGCGGTAGACACACTTCTTTTATTTATTGCCTTTATAGACATTAACCGCACGACAGATTGGTGGTGTGCTTCACTTGCAAAATTTGTAAATAGAAGCGCTTTGAACTGCACCATTTAATGGAACTCCAGTAAAAAGCTTGACAATCAGGGCAAACGACTTTATCTTCCTGTTCCCGTTGCTATTTTCCTTTTGTTATATACAGACATCTTAAAAAGGTACAATAATGAATAAGTAAGTATCACCATGCTTGCAGAGAGAGGGTCATAGCCAGGATGGGGAGGAGCGTACGAAAGAGTTCAGTTCCACGAGCTGCGTTGCTTGATCCCTTAACGATCATGAGCGGGGTGTCCATGTGGTTGGCATCATTAAGGAGGTGCATTTGGCCAGAGCTCCGAAGTGAAGATGCGGGAGGGCGAAGGCCCTTATCTTGGTTATGGCTTCGACCGCTCCACTTGTCCGTCTCAAGACCATTTGTGTAGTAACAGTGCCGAGGCAGCATTTCTCTAAAGTAATTCTGAATCAGCTTGACGGCATTCTGCGAGCAGTTTTGTTGAAGCACTGAAGTTAAACAGCGAATCTTCTCCAGTGTTGTTCTAAAATGCATAATTGAACCATCATTTCCCGAAAGTTGCTATTTTCTGTGATTACACACTTGGTTGTATTGCACTCCATTCACTTCCCAATTTTAACTTCATTTGAGGCTACAACGATCCACGAATTATGTGCAAGATGCAAAAAATCTTTTACTGCTTGCTATATTAAACGCAATGCTTGTAAGTGCTGTTTTAACCACGTCTTTATGGCAAATTTATTTCACGTGTATTGCTTTTCTTTATGGCGGTATATCCGTACACAGCTCTTGTGTTTCTTGGGTAATAAAAAGTCATTCAAACGATCTGGTGCATCCAAAGTCGAGAGTTTTTCCCCTTGCACGAGTATGCTTGCCTTGTTTCTCACGAGTCTTGTCACCGAACAGCGCTTTTTTTCTCATTTCTTTACCCATGTGACCTACGAAATGGCACTTTAGCTCTTTTCGCAGAATACCGCGACCTGGCATTTGACTAAGTCAATTCGCCTCACATTCCTGTCACAACCTCACCCTAGTCAGGCCTCTTTTAGCTCCTTTTCGCCTTTCCTCCCAGCCTGTGCCGGTGGACAGGATGGTGATGGGGTTTGTGGTGAACCGGAGAGGGGAAGAGGTCTTCGAGTGCGTTGTAGGCTGAATTTGTGCACTTTGCTGTCACCCGCGCGGTCTGGCGAACGTGACCATACGTTCAGCCAAGCTGTCCAAAAGCAGCCACTCAGCACAATAATAAAAATTAACATACTGACGATTTTCTAACCATGCCTATGTGCATTATCCTCTCCCCATGCCTCTAATAGAGGCATCTAATCATTTACCATTCAGTTAATTTTAACACTGTTATTTTTCGACGCACCTAATAATGTGATAGAAATGCTCTGTCACCAAAGGCAAGTAAGTTTAAATTGACATAAAGAATTTGCTGTGATGCACCGTAAACTGGACCACTTTCGCCAACGCATTGGATTCTTAGGTGATGGGCAGTTTGTGCAAACTTCTCAACGCATTACGTTCTTATTGGGGCCAATCACACCGTGTTACGCGTATATACGTATTTTTCAGTAAAAATAGCATCGATGTGGGTTAACTAGACAGAATAAGTGCTATTAAAAAGTTCCCTTATGTTCTTTGTTAATCTAAATCAACCAAATTCCACTTTCTTGCTATTTATCTCTGTTTCTGCGGCATAAGACGTTTAAGTGTGAATATGACTAATCGCGTCTGTCTATTTTAAAATTAACATACTATCGTTGTTTCTCCTGACGCATGGATTTCGGCGTTTGAAAACTGTCTTCTCCATAATCACAACCAATAATGGGTAATCTAAATGCATATGATTCCCTTCAAAGACATTTCTAAATGATTTAACTCCTCAATCCGTTTATGATGTTTGGGACGGTATCTTAAAACACTGAAATTAGTAGTGGCTTGCTACCGCTACAATTTAGAAACCCATCTGAGATGGAGAAACCCGTATCAGTGCACCGTTTCATTAATACTTTTAAGGATAAATGCCCAATTAGTGCCATTGGTAAGGGTGGCCAAATTAAAATGTTGACAGTTTTTTTGGTTTAAGAATTTAATGCAATCCTTAAAGTGCATCTACCATAGTTCAAGCCCTTTCGAATTGTACCTGCTCTGAGCTTACGCAAAGTAGGAGCTCGTGGGTCACTGGACTATGCCGTGTATGTGCGCGAAGACGCTGCCCCTTTTTGGTGATAATTTTCACCCAAACCGTTTTTTACCTCATTTAACTTAGCGCTTAGCTAATGAACTTTTCGTACCAGTGCAGTGCCTGCGTCAAGCTAAAGCGTCTTGGAAATTGCGCTAGGTGACAGAAGACGAAGTTCTTCCTACTTTCAACACCAAATTATACAGGCAGTCAGGTTTCGAGGTCCAGGTGTGTAAATGTAATGAAGAATGATGTCAGCCATTAGGGTAATTTTGGTTCCGATATGCAAGAAAAACATTTTAGAAGCGCAAGACTTCTGTTTCTGTTCGATCGTAAAGCGTAGTTTAGGAAAAGAAGTTTTGGAAGCCAAGTTAAGTTTAATGAAGATTAGTTCCACTCTCAGAACTCACCCTCGGTCAACCGATCTAAGAACGTCTAAAAGGGTCAATGGCTATCCGTCAAAAATTTATTTGAGGGCAAAATTGTTCTAAAAGTACTTGAGACACTTTTGAATAAAGGATTTCAATGTACTAGCTCCGTCCATTAGCATGGGCATTCATGATAAAAGAATAACTGGGGAAGATCAGCACTTGCTACTCTATAAACGCAAAGCACCTCCCAATCCGTCGGGATTCATTTATTGCTCTACAAACTGATTCTTCTTTATGTGTGGCGTTTTGCTAAAGTCCTTCCTTTGTTCTAAAAAATGGGGCACTTATACGAAAATTTACCAGATGATACCCGAGTTTAAGCCCATGCGTAGCCCAATTTTTGAATGTATAAAACCAAACAAGAGCGTCACCAGTGACCCAACATAGAAATGCTTGATGCCATGTGGCTACAAATCAAGGTATCTTTCCGAATTCGCCTCGCAAGAGTGGACAGAGACCCTCTGCTATATCTCTTGTTGGCAGTTTACACAGTTGAACTGAAATCCTATTCTAAACCACATCATTGTCTTGACAATAACGCATCGACTTCGCTAATAATTCCAGTTCGAAAATTGTGTAGCTTTTAGTCTTTTTTCGCCATTCAACCATCATAGACTTTATTGGTGAGCAATCTCGCAGTCAAAAGCACCCATCTATGTTTTTGCATCACTTGCATATTTATGACATAAGATGTCACTAGTTTTGTGAGAACCCAATGCTTTACCAACTCTCTGGTACTCCACGCAGTCTAGTCCAATCAGGCGGCATTCAAAGTATATTGCAAATGCTCATCTCTGTTCCATTTCAATGATGACAAAATCGACCCGTCAGGGTGTTTCGCCATGCCACCTCCAAAAGTAGGCTGAAAACAATTTTCAGATTGCCACGAGACACTAATGAAATTTGAATCGGTCGGATTGGAAAATAATTCATTATCTTATGGAATTGCATTTCGCATAAAAAGTGAGTGTTATTACAGCATTATGATCAATTATTACTAGGTTATGAAGCCGAGAAATAATGAGAAAGCAGTGCTTGTTTTCAGTTAGCATTTATTTTTTAACTACAGTAGGTTTCTTTGCTGAAGTGGAAATATGCCGTGATGCTGCCCACGCAAGGAAGAGCCTGATAACGCCATCAGCCCACAGCCTTCCCCATGTTTCATGATTAGAGATGCCGGTGTTATTAAATTACTGCAAAGCGAGTATAGCGGTGCCCTCACATTTCTAGCTTAAGCATTGTTTATCGCCCATTCGTTGGATGGTGAGAGATGTGTAAGAACGGGTGAATGCACGGTACTTTGATGGGTGATAGTTTATAACCTACGAAAACATCTCTTGGTAAATTATAAGTGTCCTACTCTATGCAATTCAATTAACCAAATCCGAACATCGGGTTTAAAATTATACTTCAAATCCAACAACATTATTGGAGCCGCGCATCAAAAGTATAATTAAAACTTTTGTGGAGCATTGCAAATAGTGGCTTTTATTTCAAAATGATGCGTACAATATAGGTTTATGGTCTCATTTTTCATGCATTTTTTGCGCATCTATCTATTATTCACACAAACTGTGTTTTTCGACTTTTAATTATTTGAAGCTAAGTACCTACGAAAATGTTAACATAATCACTTTTTCAATCAGCCAGTTAAACGTTACGGTTGCCGTAAAGTTTTATCTGATATATGTCAATTTTTCATGCCTTGTCTAAACATTCGAGGATGTTTTAACCAGTTATGAAATCAATAATGCTCACAGTACACTTTTAATGTTACCAAAGTAACCTTTATTTAAAAAAAATAAGTGGATTTTTTGGGTTGGTGGTCACATGAATTGTACATGTGAGTTAACCACTTAAGTGCGACAGCAAACACGTGGGATCCAGTGCCGTGGATCACGCTTTGCATTCATCGACGACTTATGGTAAAAGATTAGGTGGCATCAATCTCAACCTTCAGCTGCAATTTATTTGGTCGCGTTTATTTTGAGGGACTACTTCAGCGTAAATAAATGACATTAATAGGACGGAAATCTGGACATCGACATTTTCTGACCGACATTAGGTGCATTTTATTATCAGTGATTACATTAAACTAGGGCTTTAATTCGAGTTCCATCAATCAACATTTTTATCAACAGAGCATTTTTACACTGCTCTTCCGCTCCGATAGCAGCAATACATGGCGGTAAAGGTATTTACTAACTGATAGCAGGATTACTAATTTGTCTTTCCTCACTAATACGTATTCCATCCACGATTTTCATCAAAGTGCGATCATCGCCCGCTGCGCGCCGCTCCGTCAGTAGAGGGTCTTGCGTAAAGTTATTAATATCGCACTGCTTTATGAAAGCAACCGATCACGCCCCAGCGCATAGTATGGCGTAAGTAGCCAGTGGTGGTCAACCTTTATTCCAAATATGATTCTTAGAATGAGCAGTAAAGCACATAGGCCTAGCGGTACACATGAGTACCATGGATAACAATTTGTAGCAAATTTCGTAACTTGTTCGTAAACTTCTCCAAAAAAGCACGTTATGCCGAAGGTTTTTTTGCTAAACCTTCCTTCATGTATGAAGGTAAGGAATTAAACAGTCGTAAGGAAATAAATTTGTTACATTTTAATTATTAATTGGCGCTATCACTCTACTTCCACTAGGATGTGTAGAGTAGGCTTTAAGCTAAGCTAAATTTTGGATAAACTTCTTTGCAGTTTTCAAAAGAACCAACTCTGCGAGGACTAACTTGCCAAAACGGCAACTTAAAGCCCGTCATTAGTGTGAGTTGCAAAGATAAATCATATGCAAACTTCGAATTTCCCTATGAACCGAAGTTATGCTAACGCAGTCTCTTTACTACTACCATTATCGGTCTATCACCCAATTGTGCACTAAATGTACAAGCATACGGTAATGCTATAAAGTAATGCACGTCTCTTAAGCAGGATACTTGATGGGATGCACATGGCTGGTGTTGCTAGATGATCGTTTAATGGTATTAGGACTGATTTAATTGTAATTTCCCAAAATTTAAACAGGATTTACAACCGTTCAAATGACTACGGGATTTGGCTTTTTAAATTTGATATTCTGTTTGCAATAAATGGCTATCAAGTATCGAAAAGATGGGGCTAAATCGGAGAACTAGAATTGGGCGATCAGCGAAAAAGTGACTAAGATTTTTCCGGTGAACTGAAAATTAATTGCTAACCCATAATTATGTCAAACGATCTTTTCATAAACGGAGAAGGCAAAAAATTCCACAAACTTAAATACATTTTTACAAAAGTGATTTACTTATGGATAAACAGATGGAACTTTTACTTGACTCAACTTTTAAATTCTTTAGAAATGACTTAAATGGACTTAAAAGGGGCTGTATTCAAAAATTCCACAACATTGGCTTCATGTTTCACAATCTTACAACTGGGATATTCTACTTATAAAATCAGTTCCTTTTCTTACATTTATACCAAAATTTGGCTTTAATTATTTTGCAAATGTTTAAATTCATCGCCAGTGTAGATACCATAAACTACCAGGTATTTTATGTCTAATTAATTTCATTTTTATCCATGTTACTTGACTCCCAAGGGGCGTAAACAGGACTACTCGACTACTTTGATCTTATTCCGATTGCATGAACCTGCGAAAAGCGCGTCTACCAACCAGGTGGTTTGAGTGGGCCATCCCTGCTCCTACGCATTAGCGGGCACGGCTGTAGAAGTAGATGAGTAAAAAGGAGTGAGCAGGTCAGGGACTTACTCACAGTGAGCAGCAGATATTTGCTGTTGGATGTGGGCCACGTAGTCGGCGGCTGTGAAGGTGCGCGCGGTACCAGCGCCTCTGCTGCCGCCTTCGCGAGAGACATCCTCCGTCTGCGAGGCCAGAAGCGTTGTCGCTCTCGCCAAATCCTTCGACTGCCTCTGCGAACAAATGCTCGCACTGGCTTCGTGGGGTTTGTAACAATGTTCCCGATGCGTTCGAAAAACTAGTGCACGCAGATGGAACTTGGCATAAACATTCAAACCCGTACTCATATAAAATTGCTTTGCTAGCCTAAAACCTTTACGAAAGCATTTTACATTTTTTAGAATTTTGGTATCCGAAAATGATTGGGTAGGCAAATGTCAGGCGAGTGGCATCTTTAGTGCGCTGCCTTTCGAAACGAATACTAAACGAATAAATTACCGTTTGCATATGAATACGGCGCTTTAAGCTTCCTCACGAAGGGCTACTCAACATTATTGCAGTTAGTGAAGGTCAAGTATTTGTATTTTAAGGGAACGATAACAGTCGCTACTTATGGTGTGGATTATTAAAATTAGATCCCATATGACATTGCAAAACTTTCTAGGCAATCTTCAGGCCCTTGAATGAGTGAAAAGCACGAAGCACTCGTAAACCGCACTCGATTGAAAAGCACAAGTTTTATGCAAAATTTGACTATCGAAACCGTAATAGAGCACTTATGGGTTCATATCAGCTGTTTGCAGTCTTTAGTGGAACAAAAGGGCGCGTTTTTCCTCCCATTGCTCAGCTTCCTTCGCTCACGTCGTTCCAGCGAGAGATTAGTGTTAAACATTTATTTTTTGTGCATAAAATTCAACCTTAATTTCTTTCGTGAGAATTAAAAGTAATACTTCAAGTTGTGAACACAGCTAGCAGCTCTTAACCGAGTGAAATTTTCAC
Source organism: Taenia solium (assembly GCA_001870725.1). Lineage (NCBI taxonomy): Eukaryota > Metazoa > Platyhelminthes > Cestoda > Cyclophyllidea > Taeniidae > Taenia > Taenia solium. The sequence continues at coordinate 91,849 of MIEF01008398.1, forward strand.
GTCCAAATTAGGTTTACCATATTAGGTGAGAGCGGCACGATGTGCTCTAATTAATGCGCAATTAATGTTTTGCAATGTGTTGTAGGCAGGATTAATCCATTTTGCCACATAAAAATAAACTAATCTGATGCACGCTAAAACAATATAAACTGATTATTTAATCTTCTGGTAGCGCGACAGCTCTGCATTCGATGGTTTGTGAATTTAAGTAGGTGACAAATAGCAATGACAATGGTGCAAAATCCGCACATATACCATCAAAAGTTCATGTTAATGGGAATTCTCAAGCATAATATCGGTGTGGTTGACTGACTTCCTTGTATTTTTTGGGGTACCGAACATCTGAAACGGGATGGATGGTATTTTAGTGCTAGCACACTTGCAGAAGTTACTTGTTTTTAATCATTGATAGTTTAAAAGTTGCTCTTATTTAGGTTTGAAATACTTAAAATGGCACGCAGTCTGTTTAGTTAATTTATTGTTGAATTGATTTTGGGCTCCTTTTGCTGGACAAAACAAATTCTCTAGATAATACTAACAAGGTTTAAGTGTTTAAATAAAGCTTATAAATTTGTGACCATAATTGAACGCAAATACCGGAATGATTAAGGTCTCATTATCATTTCGCTCCGCTCTTCCTATTTATTGCTTTTTTGCCTTTTCTACAGTGAGTCCAAGGTCGGTTGAATGATGCCTCCTAAAGGCACTCATTGCATAGCCTTGAAAAATGACCTAATGCATGTACACATAAACAAAACGGATTTTGTTTCCGATAGTTAGAGATCGCCGATCATACATTGGCAGGACACTATTATGTTCCATTTATGGAAGCACTAGCGACTGGAACAGGCAAATAATGCACAAGTATGACCTATAAGCCTTTGATAGTCTTGTTCACGTTTACTTTAGCTAGCAAAAAGCTGCCTACTATTAATCGTGTAAGCCATGGAGTCAGAATGATATTTACTCTTCATTCCGGATTTTTTTGCGTTATTATAATCTGCATTGCCAAATGATATTAATGCCCCAATCAAGCCATTTTTCGTCAACGGTTTCGTGGATTAGGTTTGAGCAACGCAAAGCGGTATTATATAATTCATGGAGAAACCCCCAAATCATTAATGATTGATGGCAATTGGATTTGTGGATGTACTTAGTCAAATCTTTCGACCACAATTTATATTAATGAGGCAGAATGATTCGGATTGTAGATCGACTTAAAACAGAATAATTTGCTTGCAGGAAATAACGCAAACCACTCAATCGCACTCTAGAATTAGGAGTACAAACGACACATATATGTGTCCACTTTGACGATTGCACGATTTTTAATTCAACAAAGGCTGTTTAATACTCTGGTTTAAACGTTAGGCATTGTTCGTTGTCATGTCTTCAAAACCGAAACGCTCCTTGAAATGCGCAGGTGAGAAAGTATTTGAGCAGCTCACTTTTCATGTTATGAGGTTTACAGAGGTATATGGCAGCCCTCTCGTGGGGTCGGGAATCAAAGATGAACTGCCACATTGATATTTGGAACTCAGAGGCCCCATTTTCGTGACAGCGCTGCAGCACCCGCTCGCCTATGCACACTTGTACATGTAAGTGCCACTTCGACCTGCAAGGAAATGGAGGAGAGGCTAGAATCGAATCAGAAGTGTTGACGCGAGCATTGCACCTCCCTGGCTAGTGACATTCGAACTTTCAGACAGGAGCAATATGAAAAGTCCCACGTAACTATCTGTGCATTCTAGGCCAATGCGTGCTTTATTAACCTTACTTCAACCAAAAAAGCAAATCGTCACACTCCATAAAAAAGCCAAGATGCAATGATATGTTCCTACACAACTCTGCAAAATTTGACAGAGGCTGGTGCCTTTCACAGTTCCGAGTGACTGTTTGGCCTACCCATTTATCATCTATTAAATCATTTGCTTTCACCAACATCGCCGGATTCACCCCGTAAAAAAACCTCCGAGTGGAAACCATTTAATGATTCATTAATCCCCTGTTATTCTCTTGTATATTAAAGTGCCTGCAGTGATAAAGGTCGAATAAGCTATGTGCATATACATACTGGAGAAATTCAGGGAAGTATTTCATGATGAATTATGTAGACTCGGCCTGTGGTAATTGTAAATGTTGGTACTAAAGCCGCCAAGAATCGTTGAAGTCGAAAATCTTAGGTGCAGTGATGTCGGGAGAAGGTTTAGTATAGAATCGGCTATTTATAGAATAATCCAAGACGATATTCGAAAGACAAAATATCCATTCGGAAAAAGAAGTTTCCTTAAATTTTGCATTGGGGAAACACGTGGAGCAATTTAATCTTGCGCAAAGGCTGAAACCACAAGTGCTGAGACAAGTTCAATTAGCATAATTCCAAAGAGCTATAACTAAGATGGGCTAAAATAAAAAAAATGCCCACACATCATGAGGCAACCTTAAATAGGAAAAAAAATTGCAAAAACAATCCAAATATTTTTAGAAGTCTGCTGCGCCTGATAAAGAGCGCATATTTCCGCGAAGTTAATAAAAACATATTTTCTGGCTTTTACAGCAGCACGCGAGTAATTTTACCAAAATTTGTTGTCTAACCTATATTTCTCATTTATGCTTCTAATTAAGACCTGGATATTTTCCAATTTTGCAAACGATGAAAAAGCACCTTCCATTTGATTTTGCCTTGGGGATATTGCAACTCCCAACAACTAAAAGCAAGGAGAACCTATTAACGTCAATCCATTTAGTTCAGTGCATTCTGGATCTGACCACCATTTTTGGCAGCTAAACCTCTCAAATTTTCATTTCTCATTTTCGTCACACTCTGATTAAATATTTACTAATTTATTTTCGATTCCAGCCTCTCCAATTGTAAGTTCTTACCATTATTTAACGAAAATTATACAGATGCTGATCTTTATGTACGGTTTTTGGTATTCCTGCGACAGTCTAGTGAAACATTTTGACATTGACTATTCAGGTGGTTCAAATATTTCACTATTTGGTAATTCAAAACGGAGCAAGAACAGCAAAGCAAGCAAATGGCATCTGCCCCGAAAAGTGGCGTTTTACGAAACCCGCATTTGGTAATGCAAGCTGTTACAAAATATATATACTCCGTATTTGCATTTTTATATAGTTTGCACGATTACTACACCAAAATTACTCATGCAATCCTTTACAGTAGCAATGGTAGAGCTTGGAATGATATATTCATCATTGTTTCCATCCATAAATTAAACGTCACTATGGGATCTCAATAATCATTGTTTGTATTCCCAGCGAATGCACAGTAAACAAATTTAACTACTCATACTTGCACATTGTTTCGGCATCATCCACCGAACCAAAGCCAAACCCGTAGCTTTGCGTCTCGTCAGGGATGCGGGCGATGTGGTATTGACTAGCGCAGTGCGCAACATCCGAGCGGCGAAAACGGCAGGGGAAGTTTCGAGTTGCGGGACTGGCAACAGCTGAGGGTGATGTGAAAAGCGCGAGGCAAAGTGACTGCATTTGAAGATGGATGCACAAAATAAGCGGCCAGGCTTCCATTTAATCACCGGCACCTTCACCTCTCACACCAATTTCACAACTTTACAGTCTGAAACAAATATTGAGTACTCTAATTGGTGTATAACATTTAATTGGCAATTTGACGATAATACTTATTGTGCTGTTCAGTAAACTTTAATTATTCTAGGACTCGATATTACCTAAATACAGAAATCTGCTTCTGAGCATAGCTTTATTATCGAATCATTAGTGCGTCTAGTTCATTATTTCTGGAATGAATGAATGGAACTAAATCAGGCTTCGCAAAATTGTCAATTGTTTAACAACGTTCGTGAGCTTTTGGCTTTGGTTGATGATTTTAGGAATTTGAACTAATCACAACTCACTTATTGAATAATTAACTACTTTCCGGCAAACACTTTATGGTCGGACCACACATCACCTCCACATCCTTCTACTTAACGATTCTCGAATCCCACTTTCCACCATATCGGTTTTCCTTGCGCATTTTAAAGGCAACTTGGAAAATACCTTTGGTGCAATTGCCTAGGATTTTAAGAAAACCACATACTTACTTTACTGCGAATTGAATTCGCATTGTGGGTGTAGGTTTCCGGAATAATGTTATGCTTATTTTAGTTAAAAAGCTTTTGCTCAGTTATTGACGCCTTAGGCCCTCAGAGATTCTATGCTTTCTCCAACGCAACCTGATCTTGTTTGGCCCGATAATACTGATTTACGATGTTAAAAGCAAGGTCGAATTGCATCACTCATTTGGGCTGCTTTTAAGATTACCTGATTTACTACATTTAATTTGAAACAAAATTTGAAGTGATCAAGTTGTGTTTGCTTTACTAAGCAAATATGTTTTCGTGTTTTTAGTCTGCTAATAATAGCTTTAAATAGTGGTGGATTTGTGAACATATTAGGTTAACGAATGCAAGAATAAGCAGTCACCTATTGAATAATTCGTCGCTTTATTTCAAACTAACTATTCTATAGCAATCTGGTTGTTTTCTATTCGACTGGACGTTTTGGTAAAATGTTTGTGTCAGAGAATAAATTTCTTTCGTGCACGCCATATCATCTTTTCATTCAAATGCGACCTTTTGAGATGCTACTGTGTGATATTTTAATCAGTATTGTTCGAAAAAATTCCGCAAAAAGCATAGAAGGATGATGCCTTAAGTGAATCAGTCGAACATACTTTATTTATTCATTTTGGGATGCTATAGAAGGCAAAACTCACATTATCTAAACGGGGCTTGGATGGTTCCGCATTTGAAGACCATAAAATCATTATGTTGGACGACGGCAGCGGTGGTGACACGCAAACATCATCGGGAGGGAGGGCCAGCGAATTGGCTTCGCGAAAGTTTGAGCCTGGCAAGCCAATGAAAACGCACTCGTTTCAGCCCGGAATGTCTTGTGAATACGCATGGGGAGCGCGTGTGTGGGTGCGTGTGTTTATGCCTATGTCCACGCATCAGGTGAAGGCAGAGTCCCTTCTCATTAGAAACTACCTTTGTATCCCTTCAATGCGGCATTAGTTCCGTTATCTTTGCATACGTTGCTGCAGGTTGTGACGAATAGGAAGCATTAGCAAAGTATAGATTTATTTTAAATTCGGGCCATGCCATTCCGAAGCCTTGTCCTTTTTATAATGATTGGTCAAGCGTCATCAAAGCGCTTCCCCAATAGTTCACATGATCCCCGATTTTTGTGTGGCTAGGTTCACCCAGTTACATAAACGCATAGGTATGATTATTTTCGAGGTTAAAACATTTGGAGCCGCATATTTTACCCTATAAAAACCGTTGTAAGTCTCGTGAATGTTACTACTTCGCAAGCTTCAAGTCGTGTATTATTTTAATCAACTTTACATCAGTGAATTTACGGTGTGAAAGAGCGCAAGTGTAAGATCACTTTGAAACTTCAAGTCTTGAGTAATGGGGTAAAATATTTGAACAATAATTTTAAAACCTTGGCAGCAGTTAATATTTTACCTGCCTTTGCTAGACTTTAATAACAGATGCTAAAAAATATTTATTTGCAACTATTCCAGCTTGATGTCAATTGGCATCATAACCAAAGTTACTAATTTGTCAAGGGAATAATTTAAAAAAGTGGTTACAGTTTATAAAAATGTCTCTGAAGTTTTATTTCTACATATGCCTGGGTTAATTTAAGCAGAAATATTGACGTTAGGCTACAATTTAAACTAACGTGAGAAGAGAAATAGGGCACTTGCATTTGCTTTATGATGTGCTTCGTTACCATAAATTTTAGTAAATTTATGCGTTTACCTTTCCATTCCAAGTTGAAGTTAAACAGGAAATTTCTGCTAAATGTTTGGGTAGTAAATAGAACAATTCACTGTTCTCCCAACATTTTCACCGTATCAGCTTGATTTTGCACTTGACTGCGGATATGGCACTTCAACGTGTAAGAGCGCTTTCAATGATGGAGGACACTTGATCTCAAGCACCGTGCCTTTAAGGACGTATATTTGTGGGGTTACCATACCAATGCAAGTTATTTTGTGTAAACATGCATATTGAATGCCACATTCATAATAACCTGATAAAAGATAATTTGGTTGCTACAAACTGGCGCTAAAAGTTTCTATTGCCACAAATGGAAAATGGCAGTTCATAACAAGCATAATGCGGTTCTTATGCCATTCTTAAACAACTCCCATTCCTAAACAAATCTACTTACATAAAATGTATCAATTGATGTACTAAAGTAGCTTGCTCACGAATTCCTTTCTTCCACCAAAGCTTAGCTGATTTTAATCAGCTTCCTCCAACAAACATATTCTGTCTCAAGTAAATGCGTTTTGTAATATCGTACAATTAAACTTTCAATTATAACTTCATCTAAGACCCTAAAGTAATTCATTTGTGCAACCCATCTTATCCACAATGCTTCAAATCTTCCTTTATAGGCTTAGCAAATTCACATATACGTGCATCTAAGCAGGCAAAAATAAGTCCATTTATAAAATATATTACAGTATCTAAATTCTGGCCAGAACAAACCGGTAAATAAGTTAATTGCTCCAAACATTAAATAAGGTGTTGCATGATCTTATTTGATGATTATAAAAAACAATAAATTATCAAGGCTGTCGTGAGGCAATGCACATGCGATGATGATAAAGTCAAATAAAAACTAGCGCTCCAACAAAATCAGTCCTATCTTATAGTACAAAAAGGTCAAATTAATTTAGAAAAGTTTAATTTGATAAGAGCCAACTCAAAATTACATTCACAAATAGAAACGAAAATGAACGAGATTTGTGAACCATCACAAATTGATGGCATTGTAAGCTAATTCGTGAAAACAAATATAATAATCATAGGTTAGCAATGAAAAATACGATCAAGGAAGGTATCGTGAGTAGACAATAGCAAATATCCTCTTTTTAATTGCAAAAGATCGGACTAAAGAAAAGGTTGCCAAAATTTGCGATGAGACGTCAAATGTTGCAGGTGCGTTCGCAGGTGAAAA